>AWVW02034657.1:0-10029 GCA_000500225.2 Phytophthora pinifolia
TATAGCCTTATTAATAATGACTGCTTTTATCGCCTTTATCGGGGACATAAAACGGTTTGATTGGGGTTTTGCATCGGATGGCTCCGACCAAGCCATTATTATCGAGTATCATGGAGGGGTCGTGGGAAGCGCTGCTGTGGAGCTTACTGGCCGTGGACAACGCGGCGCGCAACGCGGCAGAGTCCCGATTCGCCTCGCTCAAGCAGGCCACATGCAGCGACGAGGTTCTTCTCGGTCTGGTGCGCGTGGTGCACTCCAACAGCCCGGACGACGTTCGAGCATTGGCCGCCGTTTTGCTGCGTCGCGTGCTGCTACGCGACGCCGTGTCGCTCTGGCCGCGTGCCAGTGACCCGGCTCGCGCGACCGTCAAGCAGGAACTACTGGCCGTGCTCGAGGCCGGCGAGAAGAACCGCGGCATCCGCCGTAAAGTGTGCGATACGGTGGGCGAGCTGGCCAGCAGTATTCTGGAGGACGGCCAATGGGACGACTTGCTGCCCAAGCTACTGCAATGGAGCAACGCGCCATTGGCCACGCTCCGTGAGGCTTCCCTTCGGGTGTTGGAGATGGTGGCCATCTTTCTGGCCGGCCAGATGACGGCCACCGACCTGGCCGACGTTGCGCTGGACGTCACGGTGCTGCAGACCATGGCCAAAGGCCTGGCCGACCGAGAAGGCCGCGTGGCCCTCAATGCCCTGCGTGCTCTCGGCATGCTGCTGCTGAATCTGGACGCGCTGGACCAAGTGCCAAGGCCTGAGCTGCTGGCCAGCGCTGTGCCGCTCGTGCTGGCCGCGCTGCACGCACTACTGGTGGCCGGCCAGTACGAAGAAGTCATGGAGGCTCTGGAAGTGCTCATCGAGGTGGCCGAGCCGCACGCCGCCTTCTTCAAGCCCTGCCTGCGCGAATTCGTCGAGACCATGGTGCAGATCGCCGACGCTCCGCGGGACGAGAACGACGACAAAGCGATGCCCGATGGATGCAGACAATTGGCCATGGAGTTCCTCGTGTCGCTGGCCGAGCAGGGCCCGTCACGGTGTCGACGTCTGCCCAAGAACATGTTCGTACATAGTGTGTATCCCGTGGCGTTCAAGATGATGCTCGAGCTGCAGGACCTGGAGACCTGGGATGTGGCCAACTGCGAGGACGAGCAGTCGGCCGGAGGACAGGGAATTGACCAAGAAATCTCCAACTTTGACGTGGGCTCGGAGGCGCTGGAGCGGCTGGTAGGCGCCTTGGGTGCGAAGCGCTCGCTGCCCACGTGCTTTGCGCTCATTCAGGAATATGCGGCCCGCTCTGACAACTGGGTGAGCCGTCATGCGGCCCTTGTGGGGCTTTGCCAGATCCTGGACGTTCTCGACAATGAAAACCTGGACGCGATCGTGCGCCACTTGCTGGCCCAGGCCAATGACCCGCACCCGCGTGTGTGCTGCACGGCCGTGGATGTTATCGGCCAGCTGGCCGTCGACCAGGCCCCGCAGTTCCAAGAAGCGTACCATTCCCAGGCGCTCACTGTGCTGGCCCACTACCTCGAAGACTTTAACAAGCCGCGTCTCCAGGCCCACGCGGCGACGGCTCTGCGTCAGTTCATCGACATGTGCCCACCGGAGCTGCTCACGCCCTACCTGGACACGATGCTGCTTCAGCTCTTCGCTCTGCTGCAGCATGGCCAATCGATGGCCCCGGGTGCCACCCAATCGCCCACCCAGGCGTTCATCGCTACGCGCGTTGTCCAAGAGCAAGCTATCACTGCGATTTCATCGGTGGCCACGGTGGCCGGCGCGTCCTTCAGCACCTACTACGCCGCCGTCATGCCGCCGTTGCAGCAGATCCTGATGAACTGCCTCCAGGAAAGCGTCCAGGCTGCGGCCGCGTCGCCGGCAGTGCTCAAGCCGCAGTCTAACGCGCCTAGCTCGTTCACGCTTGGCGGCATCACGCTAGAGTGTCTGAGTCTCATCGGCCAGGCTGTCGGCAAGGAGCTTTTCTCGCGCGACGCGCCGGCCATCCTCAAGGTGATGGCGGAGATGCAGGCGACGCCGTCGATCGTGGGCAACGACTTGATCCGCACGTATCTGCTGCAGGCCTGGGCTCGTTGCTGTACTTGTCTCGGCCACGACTTCGCGCCTTACCTGCCTCTGGTGATGCCGACGCTCCTCGAGGCGGCCACGCAGCAGGCCGAGTTTGAAGTTGACCCCAGTACTCTGGCCAGTGATGATGACGACGACGAAAGCGGCGGATCGACGGACAGCGAGGACATTCAGCTGGCCCAGGTTAACGACAAGTGCTTGAGCATCCGAACGTCGATCCTTGAGGAGAAGGCCACGGCCTGCCAGCTCCTGGCCGGCATGGTGACGGACCTGGAAGACGCCTTCTTCCCGTACGCCGAGCAGGTGACGCAAGTGCTGGCCCCGTTGCTGACCGAGTCGGTGCACTCGGACATCCGGGCCTCGGCCATTCGGGCCATGCCGGCCCTGGTCAAGTGCGTGGCCATTTCGACCGCTGCGCCTGGTTCCAAGGACCACGGCGAAGCTGCGATCAAGCAAATGGTGGACTTCGCGCTCGGCCGCCTGGTGAATGCGCTGACGTCGGAGCCCGACGTGGACCTGGTCGTCAGCATCATGCAGAGCATGACGAGCTGTCTGGGCGACGCGCGGGAGCTGCACCCGACGCTGGAGCTCAACGAGGCCCAGCTACGCGAGCTGGTGCACGGCCTGTTGGTGGTGCTTGGCGACAGCTTCCAGCGTCGTGCCGTGCGAAGAGGTGGCGCCGGCAGCGACGACGTGGAGGCCGGCGAGGGCGAGGGCGAGGAAGACGACGACGACGCGTCCCAGTCCAGCGAGACGCAGGCGGCCGAACAGGAGCTTGAGTTCGTGCTGGCCGAGTGTATCGGCACTCTGGCCAGGACTCACGGCCCGGCCTTCTTCCCCGTCTTCATGACGCTTCTGTGGGACAAGGTGGCGGCGCTAGCGGCCCCCGATTGCCTTGTGGAAGACCGTCGGCTCGCGTTGTTCGTCGTGGACGACGTCCTGGAGCACTGCGGAGCGGCCGCAATGCGTCGCCTGGACGTCTTCCTGCCTGCGTTGGAGAGCGCTCTGCGGGAAGTCAGCGAGCCGAGTCTCGTGCAGGCCGCGGCATTCGGCGTCGGCGTCTGCGCGTCACAAGGTGGCGAGGCCTTCGCCCCGCACGCCGAGCAGTGCCTGCAGCTACTGCACAACGTGGTGGCCCACCCGCGCGCACACAGCCCGGAGCAGCGGAACGCCACCGACAACGCCGTCGCTGCGCTTGGCAAGTTGTGCGAGTTCCAGGCCGGGGCGGTGGATGCCACGACGCTGTTCCCGCAGTGGCTGGAGCTGCTCCCGCTTCGTGGCGACCTGGAGGAGTCCCTGGCCGTCTCCCGTCGACTGTGCCGCTATGTGAGCGACCGGCATCCACTGGTCCTCGGTGCACCGGACTACAGGCACCTGGCCAAGGTTGTGACGGTGCTGGCCGCTGTGGCCGAAGAGAAATTCCTGCGTCGAATGAGCCAGGCCGTTGGCGACAAGGAGGCGGCCGCTCTGCGAAACGAGCTGGCCGCCACTCTGGCCGGCCTCCGTGCTACCGTCCCGGAGCCCGTCATGGGCCAGGCGTGGGCATCTCTGGCAGCGCCGCAACAAGCGGCACTGCACGCGCTCTTCGCGTAAAGGTAACAAAAGTAATAGTAGTTCGGTTTGGCATGGCTACAAGTTTGTCCTTTCGGCCTTGTTCTCTTCTCGTCAGTACGCGGAAGATGGAGAAGAAGGAGCTGGCCGGGGCGGCAATCGCCGGCGATCTCGAGCGGGTGAAGCGGGTGGAAGGCCTGTGTACGGATGACGAGGTGGAGGAGGCGCTGCAGTGGGCTGCTGAAGAGGGCCATCTCGACGTGGTGCGGCATTTCACGGAGCAAGGGCGTGCGGACGTGAACGCCACGGATCGAGACGGCGACTCGGCCGTGATGAAGGCCGCCGGCAGGGGACACGTTGACGTCGTCCGGTACCTCGTTGAGCGCGGCCGAGCGGATGTGACAGCGAGGAACCGATTCGGCCACACTCTGCTGATGAAAGCTGCTGCGTCGGGGCGTGTTGAAGGCGTCGAATACGTGGCCCAGCAACGAGGCACCGAGCTGAATGCGACGGACAACGAGGGCGACTCGGCGCTCCTGTCGGCCGCTCGGAATGGAGACATTGAGGTCGTCCAGTACCTCGCTCAACACGGAGCGGACGTGGACATGAAGAACGAAGCAGGAGAGACGGCAGTGCGGCTAGCGGCCAATCGAGGCCATCAGCAGGTGCAGTGGCTGCTCACGAGGTATGTTACGCTGCGGAGTGCGGCCGAGGACGCCACTCCGAGCTCTGGCCGGCCGTCGGCCAGCGTCATCCCTCCGTCCGAAGTCGAGCTCACGGAGTTCGTCGAGCCCGGCAACGTCGGCGGCGAATACCGCGCCAAGTGGCTGGATGCGGACGTTGTGGTCAAGCTCTACCTCCCTGACGCCAGCCACGCGACGTTCGACGAGGAGGTGCGTCTGTGGCAGCAGCTCCGCCACCCCAACGTCGTCAAGATGTACGGCGCCTGTCATGCTGGCCAGTTCAAGCTCTTCGTGTGTGAGTGTGCGAGCCAAGGCTCGGTAGCTGAGCACACGCAGGACAAGTCTACCGTGCTGTGGAAGTTCCTGCACGAGGCCGCGCTGGGGCTCGAGTACCTTCATGAGCGGGGCATCGCTCACGGTGACCTTCGTTGTAGCAACATCTTGATCGGAAGTGATGGCCTGGCCAAGCTGTCCAACTTCCGACGGAGTTTGCTGCAGAGTGCCAACGTTCAGGCAGCGCGTGCTGGCTCACTGCGCTGGCAGTCGCCCGAGGCCTTGGCTGGGGAGCAGCAGTCGCTGGCATCGGACGTCTACTCGCTTGGCCTGTGCATCTTGGAAGCCGCCACGGGGGCCCTCCCTTGGAGCAGTCGAAGTGACTTCATGGCGGCTCATTGCAAGACGCGCTGGACTCCAGAGGAGCAACCAGCGTCCTGGTTCGACCCCGAGTGTCCTCCTGGACACGTGCGCGATCTCGTGTGGCGAATGTGCTGTAAAGCTCCGGCCAAGCGGGCCAGCCTCTCATCCATTACCTTCGAGCTCGAGCGCTTGGCTGCGCACGAGAGCTTGCACGGCGAGCCCGAGAGCGACACGTTTGCAGACTACCAAGCCGAACTGGAAGAGCTGTGGAGTCGTATCCAACACAAGGTGGACAAGACCGACGACAAGGAGCAGCGCCAAGTGGTGGCCACGCTCGAGAGGATCTACAAGCGCCTTCAGAGCTCGACGTCCCACGAGACGTTGGCGTCTCGCTTCCATTCTCTGCTCACTCAGTTCCAGCAAATGCTCAGCGTCTCGACTGATCAAGCCCGAGTCCTGCGCCTTTCGTCGACGCGAGCGGCGAGCAACAGCTTGTACGCGTTTCACTGGCGGCTCGAGTCCTTGTTGGCCAAGTTGGGGGAAGCGGACAAGAGCAGCCAAGTGCAATGGCAGCAGCAGCGACGGGACCACCTCGAGCTCTTCGTGTCGGGGGCTTCCGATTCGTATCTCTTGCTCGAGCAGCTCAAGTCGGATGAAGACAAGGCGGCTTTCCTCAAGGCGTTGACGCTGGAGCTGACAAGTCCCACTCGGCAATACACGCCCGAGCAGCTCGACGTGATGAACAAGGCGTACGAGGATATCGCCAGCAGTGTGGAAAGCGACGAGCTCTTGGAGCTCACGCCGGACTGGTTCATTCCGTGGTACGAGTTGATCGTTGACGAGTGGAATTGCCTGGGCACTGGCGGCTTCGGAAGCGTGTTCCGAGCCAAGTGGCTCGACTCGGACGTGGTGGTCAAGCGCGTCAACTTGGCTGGCGAGAGGGGAAGCGACAGTGGCTGGAACGACTCGTACGCCAGTTTCTCAGCGCCCAGGGGATCGTCAAGCGCCCCAGACCAGGAGAGAGCTCAAGCGGTGGCGAGGTTCCGTAGCGAAGTGGCCATTTGGTTCGGGTTTAGCCACCCGCACGTGGTTCGGCTGTTCGGCGCCTGCCATGTCGGTAACCTCTTCTTCGTGTGCGAGCACGCCCCCCACGGGACCTTGGTCAGCTTCTTGAGAGCTCATCCGGCTCAAGTCTGGGCCAAGTTGTACGAAGCCGCGTTAGGCGTGCAGTACCTCCACGCGCGGCGTGTCGTTCACGGGGACTTGAAAGGGAACAACATCATGGTCGGCAGCGATCTCAAGGCGAAGGTGACGGACTTTGGGCTGAGTTCGCTCGCCGGTGACGACGCCAAGCCGCAGGTTTCGGGCGCCTTGCATTGGGTCGCTCCAGAGTGCTTTCCGGAGACCAACGCAGCGAGTCAAGGACCGACATTCGCCTCGGATGTTTACTCCTTGGGCATGTGCATTGTGGAAGCGCTGCGGGTCTTGGACAGCGTGGAGGCCGTGAAGCGTGGGAAGAACGCGCTACCGTGTCTGCCATGGGGAAGACTCGACAACTTTGTGGTGAGGTATCACGCTTCACGGGGCAAGTTACCGTCCAAACCGGCGAGCTGTGACGATCAGCAATGGGAGCTGGTCAAGCGGATGTGTGCGTTGGAGCCGCGAAACCGGATGCGAATCTCGGCCGTCGTGGACGAGCTAGCCAAACTGGCGGGACGTCATGGCGACAGTGGCGGGGGCACGTCACTTACCGAGTCCGTCGAACGCGTTCCGGAAGTAGTTGCGAAGGCTCGGCTGTTGCTAACGCGTCTACAAGACGACAAGAGCTGGCGTGGCGCGGATCTCGCGCTGTACACATCGCTCTGGACTCGAATCGAGCAGGTGCATGGAGAGCTGGACGGGGCGGCCGAGTCTCGAACAGCGCTTGGCTCCTTGGTTACTGAAGCCGATGGGGCGACGTCCAAGCTGAAAGACGCGACGGGGAAGCTGACCTCGCTGGTGGAGTGTACCATGCGCTGTCACGCGCTTCGTCGTCGCTTGGACAAGTTTTGCCAGGCCTACCTTGAAGGCGAGTCGTGAGGCATCGCTAACACAAGCTGCTTTGTCATTCCGTCAAGTTAGCACGACGAGTGGGAAGAAACGGAATTCCAGGGCCACTAAGGTCAATGTCATGAAGGTGAGACGCTTTGAGCGCTGGTTTCACACGCCGCAAGCTGACACGTTGAGTTCTGGTACGTCAAGAGCACAACCCCATCGCCTAAGCTCGTCAGAAGGCTACCAGTGACGCCGCCTAGAAGTCGTCGTCGTCCTCGTCGTCCTCTTCGTCGCTGAAGTACGTCCGTCGCTTCATCTAGCACGAAAGGAACCAGCACCTTGGTGAGCCAAGACGGAGCTCTTCCTCTCTCCAATTGCACCTTTCGTACCGTGACTTTGGTGCGCTGCTTGTCCTCATTGACGCCGACCTGGTTGAGCAGCTCGATGAGCTTGTCCTCGTCGATCTTGGCCGCCAACTGGCCGCGCTGCGCCATCTGGATCACCATGTCCTCGATGGCGCGGGCCTTCTCGGGCTTCACGATGGCTATTCTCGCCACTGGAAAACGTGTAGCCATCACGTTAGCACGCCGTATTGCCATCGTCATGACTGCAGGACTTCACGTACGTCGCTCACGGGCGTCGGGCAGCATGACCTGCTGTATCATCGACTGGCGCATCTGCTCCTGCTCCCTGATGGTCCACGACGAGTCAATAACCCCCTTCACGACAGATTAGCCACCTTGAGCTGCTCACTGCTGCTTCATTTGCTGCTGCTGCATCTGCTCCATCGACGGCTGCGTGGCCGGCTTTTCCTGAGGAACGAGAGATACATTCACAACATGGGTTGTTAAGGGCGAAATACTGCACTCCACGCTGCCGCACGCGGTCCATTCGAGAGCAGATATGACGGCGATTGCAATGGGGCACGTTTCACCGCAGAAAGTGGCGTGGAAGGCGTACAAGAAGCCGCGCAACGTACGCTCATAGTGGCACTCTTTTGGCGCTTTTTCGGTAAAGCTATCGAATGGATTGGAAAGCTGGGTAAAACCAATTAACGAAAAATGGGTAGCACAATTTAACCCATGTGCAAGAAAAATGGGTAGAAAAGCGATGCAGCGCCGACATGGCTCCATCGATGGCCTTGACGGTCTCCGGGAGCTCAACCAGGAGAACGAAGCCGCGCGCTTCGACGAGTCCTTGTCGGGGTACTTCCGTATACCGAATAATAGTACCACCACCAAGCGCGTTCGAGGTGGCCGAGGAGCAGCGCGCTCACCTCACGTTACGGAGCCCGACACCTCGTCAGTCTGTTTGAAGCAGCTTAAGCGGATCCTACGCGACGCTGCCGCTCCTCAACAGTCCCAGTACATCGAGAGAGTCCACACAACCGTTATGCATCACTTCAGGTGGAGCAAGGAGAGCGTCGTCTTCTCCAGGGTAAAAAAAACAAGACGTAGCCATGTTGATCGGCCATTCTCGAGCTCATGATGGCTACCTTGTTGCTTTTGTTGCTGTGCAGGCCGTGGAGCTGTGTCGAGAGCTGTTCAAGCGGTCGGTGGCCTTCCGAGCGATCATTACCAGACACCCGTCGTCGTTCTTGGACCAGTTATTGAAGGCTGCGGGCGAAGACCCGAGCGCCAAAGTGTCGAAGAAGTTACGAGCCAGAAATCTCGGGTCGAACAAGTTGACGATGGTGCTGGCGCTGATTGAAGAGTGGACGCAGGATTTCGGTGAGCGGTACCCGTCGCTAGTAGCGGGGTATTCCGTGTTGACGCAGAGGGGGTACGTTTTCCCTCGAGAGCGTGAGCGACGACGGGAGGAGAGAGAAGTGGAGATGGAGACACGACGCTATCGTGAGCGAGTAGGCAGTGCCAAGAAGCAGCAGAGAGACCGGGAGATGGCACAGTTTGTACCCGAGATGGAGCAGGTGCTGGTCGAGATGAACCGAGTGTTTGAGATTCTCGTGCCGACGCTTGATGCGTTTCAAATTGGCGGGGAAGACGAGGAAGCGGCCCGATCAGTGGATGCCAGTGTTTCTGCTGTCGAAGAAGAGAAACGCGATACAATCGCAAGTGAAGACGCTCGTGAGGATGAAGATGACGGTGTCCAATGGGAACAAGTGGCAGCAACGGGAGTAGAAGCTGACAATGGCGAGGAAGACGAGGTGGAATGGGAAAGTGCGGACGATGAAGAGAAGGTGAGCGAAGGAGAAGAGGACGCGAGCGAGGATCAGATGGACATCAACGATATCGTGCAGGCGTATGGCCTCGGCAGCTCGTCCTACCAGTTGACGATTGAAGTTTCGAAGCAGGTGTGTCACGAGTCCGCGGACAATGAAGCGCTCTTCCGGCACCTGGCGGACGGTGCGCTGCGCATGCGCAAGCGCTTTCTGCCTTTGCTGGACGACTGGGAGCAGTACTCAACGTTGACCGGAAGCTCGCCGTCCAGCCCTTCAACGCTGCAGTCCCAGCGTGGGGTTTTGCAGCGACTCCGAGATCTGCGGGATCGAATGACGCGCGCCTTGCTGAAATGGGACGACCTTGTGCAAGGGGCCACAGACTCCAAGCGAGGCAGCTCCTCTCAGCCTGCAGTGGTTTCGCTGCCGATCGAAGCGTTCGAGCCTCCTGCCAAACGAAGACGACAGGCAGAAGAGGCTGGCGAAAAGCAAACGCCCCCTTCCTAGCGAATGAAAAAAACTTTCTGGTTCAAAGTGTCCGGTGCTTGACAAATACTAGTACTGTACCAGCTTGCGGACGGACAGTTCACCTATTTTGATTAAGGTAAAAGGTAGATAATTATTTGGGAAAATAAAAAAATGTTCCACATTTAAAGTTAAATAAAAAAAATGTTTCCGCCCAAACAAAAATAAAAATAATATACCTCAAGACGCTATAACCGAATCGGTGACACAAATACTGTACACAGCTCAGATGGTATAGCATTTGACATTAAAGTCAAAGATCGATGTGTAACGTGTCTGAGGCCCCTGCACGCCGAGGTGTGGTCGACAGTACTGCGCTCGTTGCCCAAAGTCCTGATGGCTG
>AWVW02034691.1:0-16403 GCA_000500225.2 Phytophthora pinifolia
ATCCGATGATGTTATAGTTTATTTTTTTGGCCAATCTGGCGCTTTGTAATTAGAAATTGCTTGCAACCTAAGATTTGTTATATATACCATAGTGAAACCAAGTGTCATCGCTGAGTAGCTCAGCTCTTGACGACATCTTGCTTTTGCTATGAGATATATAACAACTCAGCCATGTATGCTTTTTTAGATTCAGGGTACTTTGCTAAGTGTCGAGTCAGAGCAGTCTGGCCACGCGGACAACGACATCATTCGGCAAAGAGAGCAGTTCCCCTCATCGAAGTGATCGTCCCTCCCTCTCCATCGTCGCAACCATGAAGGACCTGTTGATGGTCGACACCGTGGACGAGGCCCACGTGGTGGACGAGCTGGTGACGCGCTACCGCCAGGGCTACGTGTACACGTTCCTCGGGCCCGTGCTGATCGCCATGAACCCGTACAAGCTGCTGCGCCAGCCCAACGGCGACTCCATCTACGCGCGCAACATGATCGACGAGTTCCAGGGCAAGGAGCTGCACCTGTGCGAGCCCCACCCGTTCGCGCTGGCCGAGAACGCCTACACGAGCCTCATGCGCTTCGGCCTGGACCAGAGTCTGCTCATCACGGGCGAGTCCGGCTCGGGCAAGACCGAGACGTCCAAGCACGTCATGCGCTACCTCACCACCATCAGCACGCGCTCGCGTGCCAAGAGCGCTGTGATCGCCAACCGCCGCATGTCGGTGGCGCAGCGCCAGGAGGCGGACAACATGACGAGCCACGTGACGGATGTGCTCTGGGGCAGCAACCCCGTGCTCGAGGCCTTCGGCAACGCGCAGACCATCCGCAACAACAACAGCAGTCGCTTCGGCAAGTACATCGTGCTGCAGATGAACCGCGTGGGCCAAGTCATCGGCGGCTACATCGACAACTACCTGCTGGAGCGCAGCCGCGTGATCCGCCAGGCCGAGGGCGAGCGCAACTTCCACGCCTTCTACCAGCTCGTGTCCGGCGCCACGGCGGCCGAGCGCGAGGCGTGGCAGCTGCCCGAGAGCGCCGAGGCGTTCGACATCCTCGCCAACGAAGACTCGACCATTGAGGGCGTGGACGACACGGAGAACTACCGCAACGTGCGGCAGAACATGACGGCGGTCGGCATCACGGACGAGGAGCAAGGGGCCATTTTCCAGCAGCTCGCGGCCATCCTGTGGCTGGGCAACGTGCAGTTCAAGGAGACGACGGACGAGGCGCACAACCCTCGCGCTGCCATCGAGGCCCCCGAGGCGCGGGCGGCGCTCGACAAGGCGGCGAGCCTCATGGGCATCGACAAGGGCAAACTCGAGTCGCTGATGACGTACCGCATCGTCAACATTTACCGCGAGGACCAGAAGGTGCTGTTCGACGCCCGGCAGGCCAAGAAGGTGGTCGATTCCATCATGCGCTCGCTGTACGAGAAGATCTTCGACTGGATCGTGGCGCGCATCAACAAGAACGTGACGTGCAAGCAGCGCGACATCAGCAACAGCATCGGCATCCTGGACATCTACGGCTTTGAGATCTTGGACGTGAACGCGTTCGAGCAGCTGTGCATCAACTACGTGAACGAGAAGCTGCAGCAGCTCTTCATCAGCCAGACGCTCGAGAGCGAGCAGGAGGGCTACCGGCGCGAAGGGCTGAGCTGGCAGCACATCACGTTCTTCAACAACCAGTGCGTGTGCGACCTGATTGAGGACCCCAAGCAGCACGGCATCTTCCCGCTTCTGGACGAGCAGTGCGCCATCGCGCGGCTGTCGGACTTGGAGCTCATTGAGCGCTACAACAGCGAGCACGCGAGGAACCCGCACTACGTGGCGTCCCGTGTGCGGGGGCCCACCTTCGGCATTGTGCACTACGCCGGCAAGGTTGAGTACGACGTGACGCTCTTCTTCGATGCCAACGTGGACACGTTCTTCAACGACCTGCAGGACGGCATGGAGCACTCGGCCAACGCGTTCGTGCGGGAGGTGTTCCTGGACAAGCGCACGAAGAAGCAGACGCTCAAGCGCCCGCCGTCGACGTCGCAGCAGTTCCGGACGCAGGTGGCCGACTTGCTGCACAAGCTGGACGGCTGCAACCCGCACTACATCCGCTGCATTAAGCCCAACGACAAGAAGAGCCCGCTTGCTGTTAACAAGGAGCTGGTCGCCGAGCAGGTCCGCTGCCTGGGGCTCGTGGAGAACCTGAGCGTGCGCCGCCAGGGGTTCTGCTACAGCCAGCCCTACGGCGCCTTCATCAAGCGCTACAACTTCCTGTCCAAGTCGACGTGGCCTGCGCCAGTTGCCCACTCGAGTCGCAAGGCGGCGGTCGACTTGGTCACGACCGCTGGCCTTGGCGTCAGAGACCCGGGCAACCAGGACGTGCTCGTTCCGTTCGAAGAGGACTCGAAGACGCTCGGCTGCTTCTCGCTCGGTCGCAACAAGATCTTCCTGCGCCACCCGCAGGCGCTGTCTGCGCTGGAGATCCTGCGTGAGGAGCGCATCCCGGCCATCGTCAACATCATCGAGAACGCGTGGCGCCGCTACCAGAACCGGCTCGCCCTCAGCGCGTTCCAGGCTGCGTCCACCGAGCTCTTGTCTGGCTATGCCGCGGTGTGGGCGAACTGCCAGGACCGCCGTAAGCGCGTGCCTGGAGCCGGCGACAAGCAGCAGATTGCCAAGCTATACGCCCACTGGGACGCCGTGTCGGCCAAGCTGCTGGACGTCAACAACAGCCGCTTGGTCAAGAAGCTCAAGGAGGAGGAGGAGCTCAACTCCGTCCTCTTCATGCAGAGCTTCGTCCAGGCCCGGAGCCAGCGCCGGGAGTTCCTCAAGCTCAAGCAGGCCCAGATCGTGTTCAGCAAGCGCTTCCGTGGCGTCAAGACGCGCAAGGAGCTGGCGAACGACGTGTGGAGATCGTGCAAGGTGGCGCTGCTGGGGGTGCGCACCGAGTTCGAGCGCTACCTGGGCAAGAAGAAGCGTCGTCGCGACTCGCTGGACCGCACGTACCAGGGCGACTACATCGGCGTGAACAAGTACCCGGCCTACGCGTCGATCATCCAGGCCCACTCGGAGGGCCGGGGCTCCAAGGCCGGCCATGGCCGTGGGAAGAAGGAGAAGCTGCTGTTCTTGGGGACGGTGGAGAAGGTGAATGAGCGCTTTGCGCATCAAACGCGCGTGCTCCTGATCAGCGAGAACCGCGTCTTCAACCTCAAGGCCGACAAGATCCACCAGCCCAAGGAGCGCCGTGTGTTTGAGCTCGCCCGCCTCACGGGCGTGGCCATGAGCACGCAGCCCGACAACTACCTGATCCTGCGTGTGAAGGGCGAGATCGACTTGATGGTCCAGGTGACTCAGAAGACGGAGGTGGTGCAGGCGCTGCGCAGTCGCATCCAGAAGGGATTCGGCCGCGAGCTGCCCGTCGAGTTCTCGGACCAGCTCGACTTCTACGCGGCCAAGGGCAAGCAGCTCAAGGTCAAGTTCGCCTTCGACCGGTCCATGAAGGACTCGGAGTGGAGAAAGGTGGACCGTCACACGATGCAGGTCAAGGTCGGGATCATCTAAGCTGCTTTGGAGGCTTGGACAGAAGCGCCGCTGGGGAGTTGGTAACGTGATGGCGGACTCCCAATAGAACCGAGGTGAACCCAGCGGCGCACGGGCTCTTGACGATGTGGTGGAAGTACAACGACACTTGAGTGGCAACACCACCCGAGACTCTACAAAAACGTTTACGTGTACATGTTGCAGGAAGGTGGTGCGACAACAATTAACCGTTCTTTTGCATGTTCATGCGAGTCATTGGTTTCTCGGCAAATAGCATTTGGTAACATTTGTAGCAGGCTGTTAATATCACCACAACAGGCGACGACTGGTATTAGTCTCGAGGCGACGACTACTGTACAGCGAACAGTCGGGTACTGTGCACCTGTACAACGCAACGTGCGACTTTAAGCTGCGATACCAGTTAACCTCACCATCTTGACCGTACTCGGAAACCTGCGCTGGCATGGCGCACCGCAAGCCCTTGTTGAAAGGCTGGCAAATCTACTTCCTTCCACCACGAGGGAGTACTGGTTTCCTTGCCGCAGTTGCTGTTTGTTCTCTCGGGGATGGAGCCCTACAGATGAGGCGACGTGCTGATTTGAGGTTTCGTCGGAACAAGAAGACCGTGGTCATCACTTCATCACGGTCCGCAGCCTGTCCTGTGTACGCGGGCTGCACTGTGGGCACCTCGATTCCCGACCTGAATGTTGAGCTCTATCATGGCCTGCATGGAGGCCCAGCGACTCTAATGTCGATTCACCAAAAATTGCAACGTCAAAGCCGTTTTTCGCCGCGTAACGTGCAAAAGGGCACACACTCCTCCGCCCGACCCCATTTCGTACTTTACGGCAAACCTTTGCCAGTATCCATACAAAATGTTTGCATATGTTGCAGTCATTTCCCTCCATCATCGGTCGCAGCAGCCTCCACCAAAAAGTATCTTAGCGGTCTGATATGATCTTGCAGCATCCGTGTAACGGTAGTTGGGCCATGGTCCAAATCTCTGCCGCTCCTCGCCTGGCTGCTCGAGCACTTCGTGTTGCCGTTATTGCTCGAGCCGTCGAGTGCGCCGAGAACCTTCCTGCGCGGGCATGATAGTGTCGCAGCCGGCAACGGACAGGCCGCGGCGAGTGCCCTCCCGCTCATTCTCTGGCTTGCGGCGTCTTCATCGCTTACAACAGCGTGCATTGGAGCTTTGCAGGACGCACCAGTCTGCGCGTACTGTACAGTACTAGTACCTTCAGTTGGTCGATTTGGCCACTTGCCGTCTTGCCTTGCAGCGCCGTGATGGGGAACAACGGGAGCTGCCCGGTCTACGACGGACCCGGCGGGAATTTCGTGCGCGTCGACGCCGTTGCCTGTGGTGCCTGTCCTCGAGAATCGACCGGCGATTCCTGGCTCATCTTCCACCTCGTGCTGAGCTTCGTGCTCGTCGCCTACGTGCGCTGGAGCCGCGTGGTGGTACACAACCACGCCTGCAATCAGCGAGGACTGCCCGAGTGCTGTCGACAGCATCTGCAGCAGCTTGAAGAGGTAGTTGAGACCGTCAAGAAGGAAGTCGAGGTGCTGACCGAGGACAGGGGCGACCGCGACGCAAAGGAGAACGAAGAGGAGGAACGCGCTGCTGCCAGATTGGCTTCTCTTCGCACGGAGTACGCGCCGTACTTGCAGATGCTCAAGGTCAAACTCCCGCGAGCTGTCGTGGACCACAAGATGCGTGCCGAGAACAAGGACTCGGCCGTGCTGGACGAGCTCATTGCAACGACGCCCAGGGCCAAGAAGCTACCGGCACCGATTGAAATCCCCGAAGACCCCGAGCGCACGCGGCAGATCGAGTCTTTCCAGCGGATGATCAAGGTGGGCGTGCCGCGCCACGTTGTCGAAATGAAGGCAAGGAGAGAGGGTGTGGACCCGGCCGAGCTCAAGAGACCAAGTGCAAGTAGTGCTGCCAAGCTCAAGCCTGAGGACAGTGAGCTTGCTCTACCTGCGACTCGTTCTAGACGCTCTAGCATCAGCTCCGCCGCGTCGACAGCCCCTTCCACACCAGACGCAGTGGCCATGCGCGCTGCCTCGACGGTGGCAGCTAGTAATGGCCGTACCTTGGCAATGCTGGCCCTCCGTAAGATGAACACTGGCATGCGCAAGAAGCTGCACTGGTCGACCACTGCGTACACGGGGGCACTGGTCCCTGTTCAACGGCGGGATTCGCTCTGGAGCCGCATCCACGCCAAAGACAAGCAAGACCGGGTGTGCATCTCACGTGAAAGTCGACGCTGGATGGAGAAACTCTTCGTCAAAGTTGTGGCCAAGGCCAAAGCGGGTCGGCGACGACGCACTAACAGTGGGAACAGTGCAACGCCCCAGAAGCAGCAGCCGCCGGCGTCTTCACGCTCTGAAATGGAAGAGCGGGAGCGAGCGAGCTCCGATCCGACCGTTTTTGACGAAGAACTCGACGAACTGGAGGCTGAACCGGACCCGGAGGACGTCGACGCGGAGGTGGGAGTGGCTGCAAAGGCTCCGGGCAGCGCGTTCCTGCACCGCAAGCTGTACGTGGTGCTGCTCGACCACAAAAAGTCCCAGAATATTGCCATCGTGCTCGCGCGAGTGAAGCGCTCCTTCCCGGAGCTCACCCACGAGATTTTGACGCTCAACTGCAACGTATTATCCAGCCCTGCTCTCCAGTCGCTGATTGATATGTGGCCTGACAGCGACGAGCAAGAGGCGATTGACCAGTTCGAGGGCGACGCGTCAAGTCTGGCGACGGTGAGCGATTCTGGTCGAGTATTACGCTGGGGCTGGAAGGTCTGACACTTTGCAATTCACAGGCCGAACAGTTTTTGATGGTAGCTCGCAAGATTCCGAGGGCGCAGCAGAAGTTGCGGTGCCTTCAGTTTAAGATGGACTTCGCCCCGCGAGTTGAAGAGCTTCGGTGAGGTTCTTGTGCTTGACTTTTCCTGCGCCACGCTTGCTTTTCTAACACGTTTTGCTGTTCGTATCGCAGTGACAACCTGAACCTGATGATTCGCGGCATCCAGCAAGTCTGTGCTAGCGACCGCTTTGCTGGAGTACTCGAGTACATTTTCCACCTGGGAAACTTGCTCAATTTTGGCGAAGGAGTCGAGTACACGGAATGGGTGAAGAGTATTTCAATCAGCTCGCTTGCCAAGCTGTCGTTCACGAAGGCTTACGACGGGCGGATCTCGTTTCTGCAGTACGTCATCCAGTCCATTGAGGTGAGCACCGCAGTTTCCCTTCCCCAAACCATGATACGTCCTCTTAGCAGTTGTGTCTTTGTATATTGCAGCGTGATGAGCCGCACCTCGCACTATTTAGTGAGCAGCTTCCTCTTATTACCAAGTGCAGTAAGCTGTCCATCCAGAGCCTCGTCACTGAGCATCAGTCCCTCCTTGGTGGGCTTGGCATGCTCATCAACGAGACACAAAAGGTAGCAGTATTTAAGACCGACGACGACGATTTACGCGGCGATCTGGCGCAGTCGCGGGAAAGCATGAGATTGTACACCATGGAGGTGGAGCAGGAGCTCAATGGTGTACAGGAGCTTGTCAACCAACTCGAAAGAGAGGTAAGCCGCCATTGATCCCTCCAAAGCGTATTTTTTTCGTTTTGTTTTGACGCTGACTTGATGTGTTTTGCTTCCAGAGAAAACAATTTTTGAACTACTTCGAGGAGGACGACACGTTGCCGATTGACGAGCTTCTTGGCTTCATCGCCACCTTTGCCGATGAATACACCCGGGAGCGGCAGCAGCTCATTCTCCGGGCGCGTCAAAAGAAGACGGCAAACCACTTCCGATCGGCATCGGTCAACACTCTGCCTCAAAAGCGCCACAGCCTGTAAGTCAACACCCAACCATTCATTATCAAGTAACGCGCCAGGGGATCATCGAATCGGCCTGCGCATATAAATATTTTCGAATACTGTACGGCGTCTAGCCGGTTTGCGTTCCATTGCAGGTCATCGATCGTCCCACCATCGGTGCCATTGAAGAACCTGGAATTTGTGATCCTGGCGTGCACATTCGATGACTTGATCATCGCTACTTCCTCTCTCACTTCCCAAGTTTCCATCGAGATGCCAAGCCTGGTCGCCGTCGTTGTCGGGGTGGGGGTCTGCTTCATTTTGAGCTTTGACGAGGGGGAGCTCGTTGAGGCATTGGCAAAGACATTCGTTGAAAAGAGCAAGCAGCAGTTGGACCCCTGCAAAGTCGCGTTCTTCCCCGCGAAACGAAGTGACGAGTGGCTCAGTGCTCAAGACGTCGATGCGCTCAAGCAAGGAAAAGTTCCTATGGGGGTGAAGGCGGTCATGTCGAGCCGCAATCGAATGGACCCCAAGGTTCCGGTTTCAAGCTGTGCCTTCGGTCTGCAAGACGCAGACTCAGCTACCAAAGTGCACGTTCTTGTTGATGTTCCCGAGAACATCAAGCGCGATCTCCGCTACTCGTTTGCCGGCCAGATCAGCTTCAACAAGATGATGTACTATCATGGTATGGATCTCGGTGAGTTCCTTGTATTAACCTAGGTGACTAAAATTCGTGCGTTGGTGTTGATTTCATAGAGCTGCTGTGGCCACTGGATTCGTCGAGTTGGCTGTGTGGAGTTATCGCCTTCATCCTGGGCGGATATCTCTACTCGTACGACGAAAATCTTGTCCGTGGCGTTGTTGCTGCTTGCGATCCGGCCAGTGGAAAGCTAATGTCGGTCGGCATTCCAGGAGTCTTGATGTGGATTCTGGCAGCGGCGGCCGTGGTGTTGGCGGCAGCCAAAGATCACTTCCAAAGGAAATCGCGTGACCACCAACAGCGCCTTGACTCCATGAAGATTGCACAAGTCTAAGCCACGAGCAGGATGAATACAGCATGCCGACTCGCAGCTAAAGTTAGTTAAAGACGTTTAGTTTCCTTAATAAAGAATCCACAAGAAGTTGGCCAGGTTTGTGCGTGCCGTCGACAAAAAGCGTCCTCGCACCGAACGCAGTCGAGAAGCGCTCTCTTCTTCTTGACACCCGCAAGTTACCCCAACTACCTCCTCAACAGAAATGCACATGTAGTAGATCGATAGCCGCGGTAGTCGCTCCGCAATGCAGCACTTCTGCCCTCTTTCTTGTCGGCGACATGTTGTCGCAGCCCCAATCCTCCTCCACCGCAAGGTTCGTCGAGCTTCCTCGGACGTGCTCATGTTTAATTACCTGTAATCTCCTCAGCCCCTCTTGAATCCATCTTCAACTTCCAACCACTACCTCAGGTCTACCTGCTAGAACTAATGCAGTGACGCGCAAGTGTACACACACGCTCATCCATCATTGCAGTCGCATCACGCCCCCAAGACCCCCCCAGCCACACCGAGCATGCTGTCCAAGGCGCTCCGCCGCCCCATCACCTCCGCGCTACGTCGCCCTTCGACCGCCATGCAGTACCACGTGGGCGTGCGCGAGACGCAGCAGGGCGCCGACGCGCTGGCCACGCAGAAGCAGCATCTGCGCACACAGGGAGCCGTGGCTCTGAGCCTGGACACGCCCGTGTTCCAGGTCTTCGGCAGCAACACAGACATCGGCAAGACCATCGTGTCCGCCGGCATCTGTCGCAGTGCCGCCAGCACCGCGGCGCGCAATGGCGGCCGCACGGAGTACATCAAGCCGCTTCAGACTGGCACGGACGACGACATCCCCGGCTCCTTCCCTGGCGACGCGTCCTTCGTGGAGAAGCACGCGGCACTCAAGCAGCAGCAACAGGGGGAGCTGCAGTGCTCCACGCTCTTCTCGTGGAAGAACCCCGTGTCGCCGCACCTGGCGGCGAAGATGGAGGGGCACACCATCACGGACGAGAAGCTGCTGGAGCTGCTGTCCGACAAGCTCAAGAGCATCAACAAGGTGAATGGATCCAAGGCTGCCGACAGCCTGGTGCTCGTGGAGACGGCCGGCGGAGTCTGCAGCCCCTCGGCCTCCATGAGGTTCCAGGTGGACGTGTACCGCGGACTCCGCCTGCCTGTGGTGCTGGTTGGTGACGGCAAGCTTGGCGGTATCTCCACCACCATGTCGGCGCTCGAGACGCTGCTGATCCGAGGGTACGACGTGGCTGCGGTCTGCCTGATTGAGCAGGACGGCCTGGACAACGCGGCGGCGCTCGAGCCCCGCACGAGCGAGCTCGGCATCCCGATTTTCACCATGAAGGCAGTGCCGCCGATGCCCGAGCCGCTGGCCAATTGGTTCGTCGAGCATGACAAGGTGTTCGACGGTGTCAACAAGGCGCTCAAGGCCTTCCACCAGACCCGTCTGGAGAGCTTCCAGCGCATGGAAGAGCGCGCGGAGCAGGTCTTCTGGTGGCCGTTCACGCAGCACAAGAAGGCTGGCGGTCTGTCCATGATCGATTCGGCCCTTGGCGACGAGTTCAGCGTGTACCGTCCGGCCAGCAACACCGTGGAGCCCCTGTTTGACGCGTGTGCCAGTTGGTGGACGCAGGGCATCGGCCACGGGAACTCCAAGATGGCGACGTCGTTGGCCTACGCCGCTGGCCGCTACGGCCACATTATGTTCCCGGAGAACGCGCACCAGCCAGCGCTGCAGCTCAGTGAGAAGCTGCTTGACTCGGTCGGCAAGGGCTGGGCCTCGCGCGTGTACTTCTCCGACGACGGCTCGACGGCGGTGGAAGTAGCGCTGAAGATGGCGTTCCGCAAGTATGTGCTCGACCACGAGTTAGAGTACAGCGAGTTCATGTCGGACGAGGCGACAGGCTCCAAGATGGTGACACTCGCGCAGGCCAACTGCTACCACGGCGACACGCTGGGCGTGATGAATGTCGCCGAGAAGAGCGTGTTCAACGACAAGCAGCACCCGTGGTACCGTCCGGAAGGCGTCTTCCTCAAGGTCCCGACGATGGCGCTGCGTAATGGCGAGTACGTGGTTTCAATCGACCCTGAAATCGCCGGCGACGGCGCGACCGAAGAGAAGCTGCCTTCGCTTAACGCTGCCTTCGAGGCTTCGCGTGACCAGAGTCCTCTGGCCGGCGTGTACCGCACGCATGTTGCGCACATGATCGACAGCACCGAGGAGACGAACGTCCGGGTGGGGTCGGCGCTTATTGAGCCCGTGCTGATGGGCTCCGGTGGCATGCTCCTGGTGGACCCTCTGTACCAGCGCGTGCTGGTCCAGGAGTGCCGTGCTCGCCAGATCCCCGTGATCTACGACGAGGTCTTCTCTGGCTGGTGGCGCCTGGGAGTCGAGTCTGCGCGCGACCTGCTCGGCGTGGACCCGGACATCGCCTGCTACGCCAAGCTGCTGACTGGCGGCGTGGTGCCGATGGCCGCCACGCTCGCGTCGGAGGAGGTCTTCAACACTTTCTACGCGGACTCCAAGGGCGAGGCACTGCTGCACGGCCACTCGTTCACGGCGTACCCGATGGGTTGCGCGGCTGCCGTGACTGCAATTGACATGTACGAGATCTTTAACCACGCCACTGCACCGACCAAAGACGCCACGCGCGCGTACTGGGACGTGGACGCTCTCACGGAGCTCTCGACGCGTCCGTACATCGAGCGCACGTTCGCTATCGGCACGGTGGCGTGCGTGGAGTTGGCTTCGGAAAACGCCGGCTACGCGTCGACCGAAGCCGCTGAGCTCATCCAAGCGCTGCGTAAGAACGGCGTCTACGCTCGCTCGCTTGGCAACGTCTTGTATATGATGTGCTCGCCCCTGACGACGCAGGAGGACTGCAACAAGTACCTGGCCACTCTGACTCACCAGATTGAGATCCTGCAGGCCAACAAGTAAAACAGTGAGACTCCACGTATCGTATATAGAGTTGTTTCTGGTCTGAACAAGGGGTTCTTCTCTCCTGGTCTAGGAGATGACGCACCCCGGAGCTGCCACCGGCTCAGCCCTGCGTGCGTCCAGCCCCTTCTTATCGATGAGGGTATTGAGCTCTGCCACGGCGGCGTCGAACCTGCTGATGAACTTCGCGCGGTCGGGCAGCGCGCGCATCTCGCGGTTGTGAATCAGCTGGTTCCGTAGTGTAGCAATGTAGCGCATATTGCGCACTGTTGGGAGGGGGAGCGATTTCTCCACGGACGTGACGCGTTCGTGCAACCCCTGGCCATACGCGCCGAACTCCTTCTCCAGCAGATACTCGAGCTCCTTGGACGCCTCGATGGCTAGCTGGTAGTCGTTGCTCGAGTACACGAGGCCCTTGCCGGACGAGTTCCCCATGGGTGTGGGTTTTTGGCTTGGCAATAAACCGTTTCTGTGGGGCAGTAGTTTTCTTTTTTAAAACCACCACCCGCAATCCTCCAAACCACGGCCATCGCCTTCCATAAAAGCATGCATAAGACCGCCATAAGATGGATACGACTTACGAGAAACACCCACTATAGCGTTTCTAACACCACAAGAAAATGCTCGCTTCATGTGCCACCAAGTAGAGGATTGCTGGTAGTGCTGAATTGGCGCGGTCTTTTACCAGTTGGATGCTGCAGCTCGTACTTGCACGCAGTTATATCTTCTGATACATCTTTCAACGCACATGTTCAAGAGAGAATATAGGACATGAAAGCTTGCTTGAATGGTATTTCGTACATTATTACACAGGATTTCTCCGGCCACAATTCTAACAGGAAAAAAACTTCGTGTTCCCAGTGTAAGTCGCTCAGAAAAGGAAAATTGTTTGATTGATAGATAACGACTGATAAGAACGAGCCTATTTCTAGCACACCCAAAATTTGAGATAATAAGCATAGGTTTTCGCTTTAAAGTTCCGCTAAACCAAGCGTGTACGTTAATTACGTCGACCGCGTGTGCATTAATACGATATTATACGTTAAATTTTCTTCGGCAACGGCTCAAATCTTGGATGTGCTAGAAATAGGCTCGTTCTTTTCAGTCGTTATCTATCAATCAAACAATTTTCTTTTTCAGAACGATTTAAACTGGGAACACGAAGTTTTTTTTTCTGTTAGAATTGTGGCACCATCGATTTCGGTACTTCGGCATGCGCGAAGGAATGACGCGCTACTGTGCAACCCTCTTCCCCAGAAGAGGCGTTCGCCCTCGCGCCGCGCGAGAACTATGTCGTGAGCTCGTCTTATGCCCGACCGATGACGACTGACGTCCGGTCCTCAGCCCCCGAGCCTATGGAAACCGACGCCATCGAGGCGTCGACGCCGCCCGACCTTCTCAAACCGTGGTGGCCGTGACGGGCGTCCGATGCTTTGCTTCCGTTGCCAGAAGCCCCGTCTTCATGGCCGAACGCATGGCCATCTCAACTTCTCTGATCCAGAGCAAGAGGTTCTCTCCCTCCTTACCTTCAAAGGCCTTGACACTCAACATGAGTGGTTTCGGCCGGTCCGGCCTCTCCATATTCGGAGTACGCGTCGCGGACGCAACCGACTCTCCCATCCTTCTTTGAAGGCGCTCCATCAGAGCATTCTCATAATTAGAGAGCCCCTCCAGACGCGAGTTGACCGCGTCGGGGCCTTGCTCAGCGACATACTGCACACCCTCAGGACCCAGCAGGGACATGAGCTTATTAAGCACGTCCTGTTGACTCGGGGTCAAGTTACCAAGTTGGTCCATCCTCACAGAGGATTCAGTCGCTCCGACTCAGGTGTAGGATAAGTCGCTCCGACTCAGGTGTACTACAAGTGCTACCAAGTGCAACGGGGCTGCAGTGGCTCTTCGCTTAGAGAAATCTTTATAAGGTCGGTGACCTTCGTTCTTATACCAAGAACAGGGGTGAGTCAAGGGTAATGCCTGCCCTTCTCCTAGACCTTAAGGAATGTACGTCTGCTCTACTGTGTGTTTTCTAAACTGGAATGTATTGATCTTATGGGCGGCCGAGCCCTGACTATCTACCTTATTAAGACCCAATCATATGCAAGTACGTGGCTCCGAGGTCACGTATTGAAAACTGAGTACCGAGTACTGCGTTAGGTTATGGTGTGGACACACCAATGTCATGTGTCTGACACCAACTAAGTAATCCCGTTACATCGCCCCTACTGGTGACCTGCGTTCCCCCGTCCTTTGGTCGCGGCCTCTGCCAGCGTCCACGTAGACCTTGGGAGCGACTGAATGGTCGCGGGAAAGTTCGCCTTCCTTGTCCTCCTGCAGGACAGACACGTTGCATGTGTCCAAGCTTCCAGCAAGCGAAACAACGGATGTCGCGCTGCTCGGCCGTGCCCAAATCGGCCCATTGATCGCTGGTGAGTCACAGGAGTACAAGCCTGCATGTGGCTGTACTCCTCTTGGAGGGCAGTTTGAACAGCTGCCTACAGCGTACTCGCGTAGGCGCGGAACAGTTGTGTACCCGTAGGCCTTCCATGAAGACCGTCAAGTTGATGTCTTCTGTCAGTGGGTTTCCAACCAGACGCTGGACGAGGTCGACATCGATAAAATTGATGCTTATGTCCTCCTCCTCGGCTTCGCTTTCTGCGCTCTCCCCCGTTAGCACCTCTTCCACGAATTCTTCGTCTTCACTCCATCGCCATCGTCTGGTTCCTCGCTGTCTTCCTGCGCGCTTGCGGCCTCAGCTACGCTCTCATTGCTTGATGCTGGGCCAACTACCCCGGTGTCCTGCGCTAGCTGAATACCAACAGCTTGAGAAGAATCGTAGGTTTCATGGACTGGTGACAAACATAACACCGCTCCACTTGGCGACGGCACGAGCGCGCTGCACTTGGAGTCGACGCTGTGCTCGGAGACGCCGCTGCTCTTGCAGATGGCGCTGCGCTTGGAGACGACACCGCGCTCTGAGATGACGGTGCTGTGGTGGGAGCTGGGTTACGCTGGGATACGTCGCTTCATGATGCAACTGCAGAGAGGATCGTCCTGCAGGTATGGGAGTAGTCTGGTGGGTAGGCGGACTGGTATCTTTATTGAAAACTTCGTGAGTGAACTCGGTTTAGTGACCGTTTGGATCTCGAAATCAGCCTTTTCTCGAAACTTCAGACAACACGAAGAAATGCCTGCTGAACTCAGCGGCGCTGATCAATAACGACGCCGATGGCGCCTCGATCAGCCTCGAGGCGGCGATGTCGATCTCTCGAAACCAGCGCTTCACGCCAGAGTAGGCCGATGTCTCCATTTCACGGCAGAGGGAGTTAGTGATCGTCATTTCGCATCGGCGAGCTCGCGTTCCATGGATTCTTGGGCAGCTTGTGTCTATGTGGACTGATAGTTGATGGAGCGTGGCGAGAAGATTGAGTTGTTGGTCACGCGCACGACGAAGCTTCAGCAGAACTTGGGAGGCCATGTCGATAGGCTTCGTGACAATGCACGAAGTGAGGTGACGCGTCTTTTGTACGTAGTCACGCATCGACGACTTCGCTTGCTTGAGTGCGAAGAACTCTCCACGCACGCGTGACTCGTCCTGAGGCGGCTCAAACGCAAGTCGGAGATCCATCTGGAGAGATTCCAGGTCCGGAAAGGCTAGCTGGTTGACGACCAGTTTGTATAGCGCCCATTTTTTGGCTTTCCCAGACAGCCGGGAGAGGAGGAAGTGACGTGACAGCAGACTCTCCGGACACCACCGCAAAGCGGTGGAGAGCTTCCACTCAACACGTGTGAGGTGGGGAAAGATATCCTTCAGGACTAGGTAGGTCAGCACACGGCTAGCGTGTGCTGTCGTGGCGCTCTCTGATTGGTTGATAATGGGTAGACAGACCCAATTACAGCCAATCAGGAGGCATCCCACATTTAGTGGCTTGGGTTAGGCCTCGGGCGACCTCCCAGGCCCTAATACTAAAACAGAGTTAAAATTTCCCCAGACTTACGCCTTACGCTCAGTGACCTGAGCCTCGGTATCGCTTCCTTATCGCTCCGTGTAAGCTAGTGACGGTAACCACTTTGCCCTTTACACCTGGTAGCACTTTGTAGTCCTTCAAACGACTAAGTCCAAGATGAGCCAAGCCATCCCCCCACATTCATATGGATGGGGCATCGTATCACAAGAACATCGTCAACAAACAAACTGGCGCAAGGCCGACATTCACGAAATAGCTGACAGAAAATGGCTATATTATTAGTGCTAATGGTAGACGCAGGGCATCGTATGAGATCCCCGACATTGTCCCGCAACCTTTGGCGCGTTCTCGGGCACACAGAGTGCCCTCCATTTACAAGGCCCAACAAATAGCCACATCCCACGGGCACTACCTGCTCTAATCGCCGCCCTACCACCCCGAGCTTCAGCCCATCGAGCTGATATGGGCCAGGATCAAGAACGCAATCGCACTAGACCCAGATGAGAACGCTGCTGACTTGCACGGCAAGGTAAGATAGCAGCTTGCTGCTGTTAACAGCACTGCCTGGACTCGCGTGTACAAGCACACGCAGAAGTACGAGGATAGATAGATTTCTAGCGAGTATGGCTGATCGACGAGGACACAGCCTGCGACAAGGATGGCGACAATTCCGGAAGTGATAGCGGTGATAGCAGCGACTAACCACTCCCAAATTAATAAATGCATGGTCTACCCTTGTGCGGGTGTTCGATAGAAAATCGCCAATCGCCGCTATAATCACCGATACCCTGCCTTTCGCATGTCAAATATGTGTTTTCGGTTTCTCCGCCTATCACAGTGACACGGGGATATGACGAAACGTGTTATATCTCATTCATGCGCTTCTAGCGTCCGAACGACGCCGAATTTGGTGAAACCGACTTCATTTTCGAATAGAAACCCGAGATTTTACCCCTATATCCAAACAGCGTACATACTTTTCGTAAGATAACAGGGATTTTTTGACGTGCCAAAAATGGTTTCAGCTGCGCTGTCCCCTACAATAGTGGTGTAACGTGCTCTGTGTAGTTCCCCGCACGATGGGAGTTCGTCGTGCAGTGCTTTAGGTCAGAGTCCGGATGGCCGA
>AWVW02034692.1:0-13743 GCA_000500225.2 Phytophthora pinifolia
AAAGTAATCAGTCGAAAGCCTCGGAAGTTCTCAGCGTAGACCAGGATGGCATGGTGTGCTTGTGGGAATACAGCGCTGCAAGCTTCACAGGCTTTGGGTGGTTCGAACCAAGTTTGAGATTCCGACTGGCACTTGAGTGCGCGAGTACTGATCTCGTCTCTTTATCAGCACCAGGGCTGTTGCCTGGTGCTCCAAACCGGAACCCATCGACACGATCTCCTTTATCGGACGAGAAGCAGTCGCTCGACGCGGTAAAAGGCGAGATTCTGCACGTTGCTCTAACACCGGACGACACTCGACTCGTTTGCATGGTATTCTTCGCTGATTCATCGAAGAAAGAGATGGCAGGAACCCTCCACTTCATGCAGATCATGACTCCAACCATGCAACTGGATCGGGTGCAGCTGAAAGCGAACTTTGTTGGAGGCAGCGGCCCACCTCGTTTCGCACTCACCTCGACGTTTCTTCTGCTGTTAGCAAACAACCTTGTGCGCGTGTACATCCTACAAACTGGAAAGGAGGCTCGTGATCCCATTACGCTTTCTCCTCCTGGTCAGCCGCAGCTTGCCTTCAATAACATTACTTGCGCAACCAGTTATGGTCCCAGATTCCACGCCACGAGCAGAAACAAAACGACAAGAAGACCAGGACAATCCACTGTAAGGATAACATTCGTTGTTTCCGGCGATCAACACCCTCGACTCCTTGTGCATTCATTTACTGCATCTATTCCACGATCAAGTCCCGAACGGAAATTAAGGGCAAGCACTGAGTGAAGATCGGGAATTTCATGCGTCATCCACCGTTAAGTTAGAACCCCAAACCGTTAGTTGGCACGATTTCAGGAGCTCAGGTGTCTGAGCGTGCCGCGTCTGGAAATCACTTGCCCTGAGAAGCTGAATGTACTCGTCGACGTCTAAGGAAGTGTTACCGGCTTCTTTCTCGTTGAACAGGAAAAAGGTGGTGTTGGCAGGCAGGGATAGCTGTAGCCCACGTGAAAACACGCGTCCTAACTTGGTTTGGACGCTCTCCAGTGCTTCGCTCGACTCGGTGATCACATTTATTGCAAGAATTCCATGGGGGACAAGCAGACGCTTGGCTGAATTCAAAAATCCCGATTCCAACATCCCCAGTGGTGGAGCTCGCACGCCAGCACAGCTCTCTCCAGCCTCGACGTCGACTACCAAGATATCAAGAACGGCAGGCTCTTCTTGGTCAGCAAGAAAATCCTCCCCCGTCTCCTCGTGAATTACCAGTCGTGGATCACCCTGAAGAGCTGAACCAACTCCGAAAAAGCGTTGAGCGACATCGTTCACCCGAGCGCTGGGCTCGACAGCATCAAGCTGCCCAACTTCCGCTGGTGAAAAATGCTCCAGAACGAATAGCGGCAATGTGTAGGCTCCAGCTCCTAGGACAGATACGTGCCACGGTGCCGCCTTTCTGCTGCGCTTGGGCAGCCAAGCGAGAGGCATACACAAGGCTCGATGAACATCGAGAGCCAAGGTACTCCGATCAAAAGTCGGCTCTGAATCGGCGTCAGCATCAGTCATCTTGCATAGCGCAACTTCACTCTGCGTCAAGTGCAATCGGTCATTGAACACCAAGCTGCGCGTGGGTTTTGGCGCACCCTCGAAGAAGCTGTCCAACACTGTAACGCGGTCGTCGCTGAAAACGATTCGTCTGGAAAACTTCTCGAAGAACTCGGCCTTGTACTGCGCCACAAACTCCGGATCAACTTCTCGCAGGTCCTGCAGCATCTGCTGTAGCTCGTCGTACGTGTAGTTCTCGCCCGACCGGTGGATCTGCAATTTCAACACAACTTCATCAGCTAATCCCCAGTTAGCCCTGTACTATCTCGTTTTGTTCTCACATCATGCAGAATCGTCTCAGGCAGGATATCGTCAAAGGAATAGGCTGCAACGTCCATCTCTTCGTCGTCTGCTTCAGGCAGGTGGATGCCCTCGCAGTCAGCAGCAGCTAGTCGCCAGTCGTAGTCAGACACGAGATGCTGCGGCCACCACGGAAACGTCCGGCACTGCGTCGGCCTCGCTGCGGCACCAACAAGCAGATTGAGAGCGTGAAATATAAGTTCTCCCAACCAGAGTTGCAACTTCGTTATCGGACCTTGGTAAACGGAGCACTTGAATCCTTGTAAGAAAATGCAATGGCGGTCATCGGGTGTCTGCTTTAGTACCAGCTGCGTCTGCTTGTCCTCTTCCACTGCTCGCGTGTAGCTTCGCTTGAACTCGGCCACGGACAAATCTGTGACTTTCGCCAACTCCTGCACCTCGCGATCGTTCACGCGCACGCGGCCGCCACTGCCAGTGCAGCACTTGCCACAGCCAGTGCAGCGGAACTGCAGCCGAACTTCTTCGCGGCTCGCCGACCAGCTCTGCAGACTACGCGCGCGCAAGGACGGCGCCAGGACTCGGTGCAGCATAAACATTCGAAAATGGGGGATAAAGTATTTTGTTAAGTGCATGAGCCTTTATTATCCTTTGAAACAGTATATACAGTTTTGCTTGCTAATATCGGATTCTGCAGTATCGTCAAACCGTCCACTGTACGTTCGAGTCATTCGCAAAGATGCTGACAACCGTGCGGTGGAGACGTCTTGGGTGGCGCGCATCGCCCCTGCTGCGCCAGCGCGCCCTGGCCACGGTGCCCATCCATGACGACCGCGTGGCGCTGTGGACACAGGAGCTGGAGCGGCAGCAGGCGGTGCTGGCTCAAACCGTGGAGCAGGCAAACACTCGCAACGAGCCGCTGGATCTGGCCGTGCAGTACCCAGGCGAGACACAAGGCTCCTTCGCCTTCCAGGGCATCGCGGGCGTGACCACGGCCATTGACGTGCTGCGAGACATGCAGGTCAAGGGACTGCCAAAGTTCCAGGCGCTGGCGGCGAAGGACGAAGCCTCGGGACAACTGCTGGACCTGCGCGCGCCGCTGCAGCGCTCGGGGGCGCTCTCGCTGCTTGAGTACGTGGCTGTTAAGGCGTTTCAAAGGATTTTAACTAACCGTTATGTTATATTGTGTTAGTTTCTCGAGCGATGAAGGCAAGAGCGTCTTCTGGCACTCGTCGGCACACGTGCTGGGCCAGGTACAGTAGTTGGAGGTGGATATATGATTGGTTTCTGCTAGAGGTTAATTGATTTATGGGTTTTGGTGCTGCAGGCGCTGGAGCAAAAGTTCCAGGGCAAGATCCGACTGACGGACGGCCCGCCGCTGAGCGAGGGGGGCTTCTTCTACGAGATGTTCCTGCAGGACGGACTCACAGTGTCCGAGACGGACTTCGACGAGCTTGCACGGAATATCAAGAAGATTGTAAAGGCCAGGCAGCCGTTCGAGCGACTGCAAGTGACGCGCGAGTTTGCGGACGAGCTGTTCGCCTACTCGGACTTCAAGCGGGACATGCTGCACAAAATCCCCGAGGGTGAAGCCATCTCGCTCTACCGGTGCGGCCCGCTCATCGATCTCTGCCGAGGACCTCACGTCCCCCACACTGGTACGTGAGGATTGCATGGTCGTTGCGTGTTGGTTGCCTACTGGACTATTACCTGCCTTCCAAAGGCAGAAGGGAGCGGGGCGGCGGCTGAAAGACAATTCGTTGCTCTCTCTCGAGCGCTTTTCGCTCCTAGTCCTATAGAGATTGTGTCTATGAATGACTCCCCTCTCTCGCAATGAGTGCTGGCGAGCTACACGTGGGCAAACATGCATGGATTGGTGCTGTAGACTGAAGATATGACGATCGTGAGACTGACGTAAGCGTTTTCTTGACAGGTATGCTCTCATCTTTCGAGATCACGCGGTGCGGTGCATCGCACTGGGAAGGCAAGGAGTTACTCCAGCGTGTGTACGCCATTTCGTTCCCAAACAACACGCAGCTGAAGGAATGGCGTCACCTGCAAGAAGAAGCGAAAAAGCGGGATCACCGAATTATCGGCCGTGCCCAGCAGCTTTTCATGTTCCACCCGCTGAGTCCGGGGTCGTCCTTTTTCCTGCCTCATGGCACGCGCATCTTCAACACTTTGGCTGACTTCATCCGCGGGGAGTACCGCCGTCGCGGTTATGACGAAGTCATCACGCCGTTGATCTTCAAGAAGGAGCTGTGGGAAACGTCGGGGCATCTCAAGAACTACCACGACGACATGTTCATGGTTTCTCAGGGCATTGCTACGGACGACGAGCAGAATGGTGAGGGCCATGACCACGACCACGCTCATGGAGAAGAAGCGTACGACCAGTTCGGACTGAAGCCCATGAACTGCCCTGGCCACTGCCTGATGTTCCGAGAAGCGAAGAAGTACTCGTACCGAGAGTTGCCCGTGCGTCTCGCTGACTTCTCGGCGCTTCACCGGAACGAGGCATCTGGCGCGCTGACAGGGCTTACTCGTGTTCGCCGTTTCCACCAGGACGATGCCCATATCTTCTGCACGGCAGCTCAGGTTCAATCGGAGATTTCTCACGCGCTGGACTTCGTCAAACATGTGTACGGCATCTTCGATTTCAAGTTCAACCTTCGTCTTTCGACGCGTCCTGACAAGTACATGGGCGAGCTTGAGCTCTGGGATGACGCTGAGGACCAGTTGCGTTTGGCTCTCGACGACTTCGGCCAGCCCTGGACGGTGAACGAAGGCGACGGCGCGTTCTACGGCCCGAAGATCGACATCGTGGTGACGGATGCCCTGAAGCGTCAGCATCAGTGCGGCACGATCCAGCTTGACTTCCAGTTGCCCATCAACTTCGAGCTCGAGTATGACGGTGCGGATGGCGAGTCCCACACGCCTATCATCATCCACCGCGCCGTCCTGGGCTCGATTGAGCGGATGATGGCTATCCTGATCGAGCACACCGGTGGCAAGTGGCCGCTGTGGCTCAGTCCTCGTCAAGTTGCGGTGCTGCCTATCGCTGAAGCGCACCGAGAGTACGCTCACGAAGTAGCGAGCCAACTCCAGAACGCCACGCCGCGTGGTCTGTACGTCGACGTGCAGGACGGCAGCAAGACTCTCAACAAGCGTGTGCGTGAGGCTGAGGTTGCAGGCTACAACTACATCCTCGTGGTTGGTGACAGGGAGCAGGCTGCACAGGAGGTCAACATTCGCACTCGTGACAATCAAGTGCACGGCGCGAAGCCCCTCGCGGACTTCATCGAGGATATCAAGGCCGCTATCGAACGTCTGGAGTAGGTGAGGCGATATAGAGGGCTGAACTCGATGCCGTCAGCCCTTGCATACACAATAGAGCTCTCTCATGAAGATGCAAGCGTTCCTGTTTGCATTAGTGCACCGGCGAGAGCTCCTCTGTAACCTCGGGCTCTGGAGAGATGGAGAGCTCACCCACGACGAGCTGGTTCAGTGCTCGATTGCCATCCCAGCCGCCGAACAGGAAGAGGTGAGGACCTACCAGTGTAGACGAATGCCCGTAGCGGTTCGCAACTGCTACGCCGTATGCGTTCGCGCGATGCCACTCCATGTTCTGCACGTCCAAGACTCGCGCGTAGGAGGACGCACCACGGAGATCGCGCTCGCGTTGTTTCTTCCGCTCGCGCTTCTTTCTCTTCTCCTCTCGTTGGTTGGCACCACTTGCGAGTCTCTGTTCCCGAGCTTCTTGCCGAACCAGTTCACGAACCTGTTTGTCCCCCATGAAGAGCGGCGTCCGCTCTGTGCCGGACCAACCTCCGAGCATCACGGCTAACTCTGCTTCACTTCCAGCGCCAGCAAGATTCATCGACTGACCGAAAGTACCAGGAGGATACTCACCCACAAGCCTCGGACGACTCCACGCCATTGCTGCTATGTCGAAGATGTGCACATCCTTGTTGTACACGGGCAATGCATCAGGCATGACAGTGTAGCCGCCATAGAGCAGGAGCGATGGCGGGCCGCCTTCACCGTTGCTTGCTAGGTCCACCATAGACAGGTTTTGTCTTGGGGTCGGTGGTTTGCCCGAGCACTTCGGCCGACGCCAAGTAAAGGTGGCCGAATGGAAGGACCAGAGATCGTTCATGCTCTTCTTGCCGTCCCAGCCGCCGAAGACGAACATGTTCTCGTCATCCACCGAAGCTACTGCGTGGCCGAAACGTCCAGCAGGGCAATCCGTCGTCCACTGCACTTGGAACCAAGCCATCGCGTTCAAATCGAAGAAAAACATATCACGAAAAGCTTCACCTCGAGCGCCGCGCCCCCCAAAGACGAACATGCGCTCAGCGCCGTGCAGCAACAGTGCCGAGTGGCCATAGCGAGGAGCAGGAAGCACCACGGACGAATCCGCGTCACTGTCGTCCATCTGCTGGCGTCGAGGCGGCTGCTCCTTCGGGAAGACCACCTCTGCCCAAGTTGAAGTCCCCAGATCCAGGCGATGCAGATCATTCAGGTACACGAACCCTCCAGCGCTGCCGAAAAAATGTCCGCCGAAGATCAGCAGATCCGATCCTGCTAGCACTGCGGAATGGCCACCGCGAGCACTTGGCGGTTTGCCTTCAAGCGTAGGCATCGACCATTGCAGACTCACTCGACCAGCGCGGCTTGCCAGAACATCGCTCTTACGTCGAGTGCTCGCTGCCAGCGCTGCGGGGCCTTCCTTCATCGCGACCGAGGATTCTCAAATGCTGACGCCTCAACGCGACCGCCCACACAAAGCGCCGCTTCAACGCGACCTGCGAAGAAAAACACGACCGCGAGCAGTTGGCCAACTAGCGTTCGCTGCTGTATTCACTACTAAGCGCGACGCTGAAGTCCGATGCCATCCACTTCGACAACTGCACTCGATTCTTCCTCTTTGAGTCTATAAGCGGCCCCCGTTAGCTGAGAAGCGATCGCCAGTGCCGTCTCGAGGTGTTTTGACGTCCGGTGTGCCTTGCACGGCACACGCAGACGAGAAGTGCCTCGAGCCAACGCCATGAACACCACTGCGTTATCGGCGAGATGCTCGTCGACACACGTGCCGCTCTGCACGTACGCGCTGAGCTTCGAGCATATCTGGTCTGCAAGCATACTCGCTGTGGACTCGTTCACGTTCACCGTCCGGTCGATTGAAAGGATCCCACCAGCTGCCGTTTCCAGCATAACGAGAGCAGATACCGCAGTCTTCTCCTTCGGCTTCTTGCCCCTGAACGATTTCTTCTTCTGGTGTGGAGCGGCTGTGGTTTCCACGATGCGTTCTTCAGTGATCACAAGTTGCTCCTCCCCCTCCCCGGTATTGAACTCCTTGTTCACAGCTGTCATCAATGCACTCCCGTAGTGAGCAGCCATGTTCCCGCTCGCTGACGAGCCATACGCTGTTACCCGAATGAAGGCACAGCGAATGGATGCAGATGACTCGGTTAATTCGATCGCTTGTAGCGTCTTCTCTTTCTCGATGGGGGTCATGGAGACCTGAACTTGGCCACTGAGATCGCCTCCAGGAAAGAACATGCGCTTGGCCACTTCCACGTTGTACGTGACGCCGAATCGCGCAACAAGACGTCTCAGGGGCACTTGCATAAAGTCTATCGTTGGGCTAAACCCAACGTGAGTCCCACCGCGTAAGCTCAGCTGCGTCGGGCTGTCACGAAACGTCAAGACCGGGAGAGCTCCTTGGAGCATCAGCGAAGCACTACCGCCAGTGCGGGAGGCCGCATTGAAGGCTCGTCCTTTACTACCGGCAGCTAATTGAGCAGCGCGTGCGTCGAAGGTGAGATCCGTTGAGTTTAGCTGCGCTCCAGACAGAACTCCACCTGCTGACAAGGCAGCTACGAGCTCGATTGTGCTCAAGTGCTGGCTCCGTAGTCCTGGAGCTTTTCGGTTCGCTCGAATGGCATGCACACGCACGACTCGGTGCATCACGGCGGATAATGCCGTTGCCACGCGCAGCAACTGACCTCCACCCTCTCCGTCTCCACCATTGAGGACAATGGAGCCGTCGATCTCTTCATCCTTGACAGCCTGCTGCGGCGGCTCTGTCGTCTTCTCCTCTACGCGTTGATCACCGAGTTGAAAGAACCTCCTCGCGTTCTCCGTCGTCGCCTGGGCGACTTCATCCTCCGTAATTCCGTAGCAGCTTGCCAGTGTCTGGACCACTGCAGCAATATCCTTGGGCTCACACCTCGCTCGCTTCTTCATATGGCCGCCGCTGTACGGGTACATGAAGGGCGCGTCGGTCTCGACCATCAGCTTATCCAGTGGGATCCGATGCACCATGTTCCTCACTGTAAGGCCGCGGGGCTCCATGCACACGAACCCCGTTATTCCAATTGAAAATCCCATGTGGAGATACTTTTGCATCTCGTGCTCCATCCCCGTGAAGCAGTGCACCACCGTCGGGGGCAGCGTGCCACTCACCACGAACGGGTTGAGCACCTCCACGAGCGCCTCGTGGGCCTCTCGCTCGTGCACAAAGAGCGGCAACTGCAGTTCACAGGCCAGCACCACCTGCGCCCGGAACGCCCGCACCTGGGCGTCTCGCGGGCTGTAGTCGCGGTTGAAGTCCAGCCCGCATTCGCCCACGGCCACCACCAGCCCGGCGTCTTCGCCCGTGATCAGCGCGCGCATCTGTTCAATCGTTGCATGTTCGTCGAACTCCTTGGCGTCATGCGGATGCATCCCGACAGTCGCGAATAGCGCCACACCTGAAGAGGATGTGTGCTGCCTGGCCAGCTGCACGGCGCGCCGACTCTCGGTCACGCTGGTGCCTGTGACGACGATAGCGTGTACGCCTGCATGCTTTGCGCGACGCAGCACCTGCGGTACATCCCGGCGGAACTGGACACTTGTCAAGTTCGCGCCGATATCCACAAGCTCCCGGCCGGCCATGGTTCCTCAATACGTTAGTGAAAGGCTGGCCCATCAAAAAAAGTCAACCCATGCTGCCAATTGGTGTGGGACACACCTTGTGGTGAGCTTCACTCATAAAACTATCAAGCCGAGCCAAGCAACCAAGACCATGTCTGTCTCGTTGGACCAGTCGGCGGACGCCGAGTTCCTGCGCTTCGTGGCGCGCTTCTGCGGCGTGAACCTGGGTTCTGCTGCGTCGGGCCGTCTGCGCGTGCGTCTGGGCAAGAGCACGGAGCTGTACGAGGCCTCCACCATCGCCAAGTATCTGACGCGCGTCACCGACCGCGAGAACGAGCTGCTGGGTCAGACGCCCTTCGAGCGTGCGCAGGTTGCCATGTGGCTTGACTTCGCGCGCGGCATCCAGCGCTGCCCGCCTACGGCCGCGCCCACGCACTGGCAGGTTCTGGAGAGTTCTTTGCAACACAAGACGTACCTGGCAGCCAACCGCGTGACGCTCGCGGATGCCGCGCTCTTCTACACGCTGTATGCGGCCGTGCGCGGCTTCACGCAGGAGCAGCGCGACCAGTTCAGCAACCTGGTGCGCTGGTTTGACCAGGTGCAGCACACGGCGGGCGTGCGCGGCTTTCGCAACTTGGACGTCGTCGAGCTGCAGCACCAACCCATCGCCTTCACGGTTTAGAAAGCGACGGCGGGAGGACGTAGAGAAGGCAGAAACTGTGACGACTCTCCTCCGACTGGAGGATGAAGCTTAAGCTGCAGTAATAGGAGGCGGGCGGTGTTACCCGACCTGTGCCTTTAGATATGGTCGGGATTGCTTCGTGGTTTTGACGAATGAAGTAAAGCGAGGCGAGCAGGATCGAGTTTGTGTGTGAAATACAGCTCTATTCTCATGGACAAGGCGCCTGGCATCTCTACTTGGCCGCGGTTTTCCGCTTCTTATGCGCAGCCTGGCGTTGCTGCTTCTCGTTGATCTTCTTGGCCAGCGACTTCTTGGCCTCCTCGCCCTTGTTCCAATACTGGCCGTCGCGTTGGCGGAAACTGGCCTTGGGGGCGCTTCCCGGGGCGTCGAGGCTGATGAGCACCATGCGGTCGCCGATCTTCATGCCACTGCGACGGGCAGCAGCCAGGGCCTCGTCCTCGCTCGAAAACTCGACGTATCCGAAGCCCTTGAGCTTCTTGGTGTGGTTCCAAATCGGCAACCGAATGCTCGTGATCATGCCACATGGAGTCAGCGCCTCACGAACAGTTTCTTCCTCCACCTCGTACGGCAGCTGCTTGATGAACACCGTGCGGCATCCCTTGATGGCCTTCTTGTTGGTGTTCTGGGTCTTCTCCTTGAGTGCAAGCTCCACGGCGCGCGGCGCCTCCGCTCTGCGGACTGACAGGTATCTGTTGAACAGGTACTGGCCGTCCAGTTTGAGCGCCTTTTTGAGCGCCGCCTCGTCGTCGAACACCACGTGCGCGTAGCCGCGAGGCTTGCCCGAGTCCTGGTAGCGCGGCATGCGCACCTCGCGCACCGTGCCGCAGGACGAGAAGTGCGTCACCAGGTCGCCCTCACTGGCGCGGTACGGGATGCCTTCCACGTAGACTGTGGCCTCCGTCTTGCGACCGATCTCCTCCTGGAGCTCCTCGTCCTGTTCCTCCACCGCCTGTCCTTCCACCTTTTTGCTCTTCTTCTTCTTCTGCTTCTTCTTTTCAACAGAATCCACCACCTCATCAGTCTCCTCTACGTCTTCCTCGGATCCATCTGCATCCTCCTGCTCCTCCTCAGCCTCCTCAGCCTCCTCGGGCTCTTCCTGTTTGGGGGCGGGGCGGAACATGGCGTTCTCTACCTCGTCGTCCTCGCTATCGCTGCCGCTTTCGCTGCTCTCGGCAGACGAAGAAGAGGCATCTGATGCTGCAGCTGCAGGTGCAGCTTCCGCGTCGGCGTCGCGGCCGCGCTTCTTGTTCTTGAACAACGAGGGTGCCATCAAGTTCTAGTAATGACGCTTCAAGACTGCAGGCAGTCTGCCCCAGTCAATTTGCACACATTCCATTGGCTGAAAAGCATATTTAGCGAATAGAGACGGGGGCAGCATAGCATCGCGCAGCGAGCAGCATGAGCTCGGACGAGGAAGACGTGAAGCTCTACTGCGCCCTGGAGCACAACAAGAAACGCCAGATGTTCGGTGCGTCTTCAACACTCGAACGGCTATCTTTCTGCATCTCTATTGCCCTCTAAAACCGCCTAAAAGCCGCAAAGCGTCCACTCATATACGTATGTTCTCTTCTGCAGTGTCGCTCTCGTCCTCATCGGAAGACGAAGGAGACGGAGAGGAGGACTTCGAGGGATTCACCATATTGGAGACTCCCACCAAGAGGCGCAAAGCGCCAGACAAAGCAGAGGCGAAAAGCCCGGTGAAAGCAGGTGCGGAACTGTCAAAGATTCGGACGAGGAAGCTGAAGAGAAGGGCTCACGAAGTTGTTGATACTGTAGGGAGAAGGCTGCTGGATAGTGACGATGAAGACCTGTACACGCCGGTCAAGCGCGAGGCCGAGCGCCAGCGAAAGCTGCAGATGGAGCGCGAGATCCGCGAGAAGCTCGAGAAGGACAAGGTGCTGAACCAGACGCGAGCCATCCTGAACAAAGTGTCGTCTACCCAGCGGCAGACCACAGTGAACAACCTGGAAGTGATCTCGTTGGACTCCGATTCCGATGACGAAGATATTCCTGAGGAGGTGGAAGTTATCGCACCTCCACCCCGGCTTGTTGACAGAGGAACGCGTATAATGCTGCGCGTTCGCTCCAATGGTGGCGCTGTGGATGAGATCCCTATTCACAAGGTTTGTGGCGATGAAACTCATCGATCTAGGAAATATGATTCTGACGTGTACGTACGTTGGCATGGCATTTTGCAGAAGGAAACCTTCGAGCAGCTATACACGAGCTTTTGCGAGCTGCATGGCTTGCCACGGTCTGCTGTCAAGATGTCTCTGGATGGAGAGGACTTGCCGCTTACGGCCACTATGGAGGCTGAAGACCTGGATTCTGGTGATTTAATTGAGGCCAAAGTGGACTTCACCAAGCAGATCGAGGCGAAAAAGAAGACCTTCCTTCGCTTGCGGCTGGTGGTGTTTGGCAAGCGCTCAGAAGTCTTCAAGATCGACTCGGTAAGTGCTACGCCCTGCCTGAAGTCAGTGTGCTAACCCAGCGATGCATAGAATGCGACGGTCCAGAAACTCCATGCTAGCTACTGTGACAAGCATGGCATCACCAACCCGGACGACGTCGTGATGAGCTTGCAAGGCCGCGTGCTCCGGTTCGATGAACATCTGACGTATTACGGTCTTCTGGACCACGATGAGATATCTGTAAAATTCAACAACTCGGTGCCCTCTCCGCCCAAGGCACATACCATGGAAGTCCAGCTGCGATTCACAGAAGGCGACCCAGAGACGCACCGCATTGTGCCGGTACGTCCCCTTTTCTTGTCTGTAGTGTGTGCGATGACAGCACCGATTGCTGACTGATTAGTTTGCTATACAGACTTCCAAAGTGGGAGACTTGCTAGCCAAAATTGCGAAGCAGAAGGAGTGTGAGGTGTCAAGCATCTCGCTTTTGATCGATGGAGAGAAGATGGAGGCGAATCAGTCGTTCGAGGTTCGTCCGAGACGGAAGTCTGCACCATTGAGACTTTCACTCACTCAACTGGTTGTTTTCCTTTGTCAGATCTACGATTTGGAAGGGGGCGAGCTGATCGAGGTCAAGGTTGCGTCTTGAAAGTGCTGCTAGCAGCCGCGCCAGCTTAATTGTAAAGTATCTCCTTCCCACTCGACAATGCAGCTTCTCGTCGGTATCATAAGACTCTCCACGATGTCGCCCCTCAAACGTCGACTTCATCAGAAAACGTCACCGTTCGCTGCTCCTTGTGTTTCACCTTGGACACTACCATCATCAGTAGCAGCGCCAGCACATGTGCCGCCAGCAATCCGCCATACCAGAACGGCGCCCAGGGCGTGTCCAGCTCCAGGAACGGGTAGGGCCAGAATCCTTTGGCCACGGTGCCATGCACAATCCACGCGAAGACGGCGTACATGGAGGGCCAGCCCATTATGAGCGGCAGAGCATCTCTCGATACTAAGTGTCTGGAAGCGAAAAAGTCGATTTGTAGCAGCAGCACGTTGACTCCGTGCTGGCAGTAGCTCACGCCGTTCAGGATCTTCTCGGGGTGTCCCGTGCGGACCGCATACGGGTACAGCACTGTCCACACGACGACGCTAATGAGCAGCGAGGCAGCCAAACACACGTCTAGCAGCAGCTCCAGGTCGATCCACTGCAGCCCACCGTCCCTCATCACTCTCTTCCTTCCCACCAAAGGGCTGCCCGTGCCGTCGTCCTCCCCGTCCACCAGCGCCGTGTAGCTGGCTGTACGTTCATCCAGGCGGCTCTGCAGCTGGCTTCTGGAGCGCCATGCAGCTCCGAAGAAGTAGACACCTTGTAGGACGAAGTTCCAGGACGTGTAGAAGGCCAGACAACGGCCGCTTGAGCGCCAGACGTCCCAGAATTGAATGAGAAGAAAGAAGGTCGCGGCGCCGGAGCGGAAGGCCAACAGGCCGCGCAGGGACCAGCAGCTGCGCGGCTGAAGCAGCGCCTGCTCACGGGAGAGCGGCAGGCCGTCCAGGCGCCCGGAGCGACGCGTCACGAGCCAGAGAGACGTGCACAAGGCGGCCACGAGCTCCGTCGCCACCACTAGCGTCTCCCATTCCTCGCGGAAGAACGGCATTGTGTTCCTTTATGGTCTGATTATGAAACACAGACAGGTTGAAGTTGCATTCAGTATTGGATTGTATTGCGTATTATGTGCCGTATTTGTCGGATAAATACACGAGTTACTGCACCCAGCTAAAACAACCGTATAAGAGCATCTCCAACGGTGCACGGTAAACAGCCCTGTAAACGGAAAATTTCCCGTTTTGGTTATTTATCTCTCCA
>AWVW02034693.1:0-13743 GCA_000500225.2 Phytophthora pinifolia
AAAGTAATCAGTCGAAAGCCTCGGAAGTTCTCAGCGTAGACCAGGATGGCATGGTGTGCTTGTGGGAATACAGCGCTGCCAGCTTCACAGGTTTTGGGTGGTTCGAACCAAGCTTGAGATTCCGACTGGCACTTGAGTGCGCGAGTACTGATCTCGTCTCTTTATCAGCACCAGGGCTGTTGCCTGGTGCTCTAAACCGGAACCCATCGACACGATCTCCTTTGTCGGCCGAGAAACAGTCGCCCGACGCGCTAAAAGGCGAGATTTTGCACGTTGCTCTAACACCGGACGACACTCGACTCGTTTGCATGGTATTCTTCGCTGATTCAACGAAGAAGGAGCTGGCAGGAACTCTCCGCTTCATGCAGATCATGACTCCAACCATGCAACTGGATCGGGTGCAGCTGAAAGCGAACTTTGTTGGAGGCAGTGGTCCACCTCGTTTCGCACTCACCTCGACGTTTCTTCTGCTGTTAGCAAACAACCTTGTGCGCGTGTACATCCTCCAAACTGGAAAGGAGGCTCGTGATCCCATTACGCTTTCTCCTCCTGGTCAGCCGCAGCTTGCCTTCAATAACATTACTTGCGCAACCAGTTATGGTCCCAGATTCCACGCCACGAGCAGAAACAAAACGACAAGAAGACCAGGACAATCCACTGTAAGGATAACATTCGTTGTTTCCGGCGATCAACACCCTCGACTCCTTGTGCATTCATTTACTGCATCTATTCCACGATCAAGTCCCGAACGGAAATTAAGGGCAAGCACTGAGTGAAGATCGGGAATTTCATGCGTCATCCACCGTTAAGTTAGAACCCCAAACCGTTAGTTGGCACGATTTCAGGAGCTCAGGTGTCTGAGCGTGCCGCGTCTGGAAATCACTTGCCCTGAGAAGCTGAATGTACTCGTCGACGTCTAAGGAAGTGTTACCGGCTTCTTTCTCGTTGAACAGGAAAAAGGTGGTGTTGGCAGGCAGGGATAGCTGTAGCCCACGTGAAAACACGCGTCCTAACTTGGTTTGGACGCTCTCCAGTGCTTCGCTCGACTCGGTGATCACATTTATTGCAAGAATTCCATGGGGGACAAGCAGACGCTTGGCTGAATTCAAAAATCCCGATTCCAACATCCCCAGTGGTGGAGCTCGCACGCCAGCACAGCTCTCTCCAGCCTCGACGTCGACTACCAAGATATCAAGAACGGCAGGCTCTTCTTGGTCAGCAAGAAAATCCTCCCCCGTCTCCTCGTGAATTACCAGTCGTGGATCACCCTGAAGAGCTGAACCAACTCCGAAAAAGCGTTGAGCGACATCGTTCACCCGAGCGCTGGGCTCGACAGCATCAAGCTGCCCAACTTCCGCTGGTGAAAAATGCTCCAGAACGAATAGCGGCAATGTGTAGGCTCCAGCTCCTAGGACAGATACGTGCCACGGTGCCGCCTTTCTGCTGCGCTTGGGCAGCCAAGCGAGAGGCATACACAAGGCTCGATGAACATCGAGAGCCAAGGTACTCCGATCAAAAGTCGGCTCTGAATCGGCGTCAGCATCAGTCATCTTGCATAGCGCAACTTCACTCTGCGTCAAGTGCAATCGGTCATTGAACACCAAGCTGCGCGTGGGTTTTGGCGCACCCTCGAAGAAGCTGTCCAACACTGTAACGCGGTCGTCGCTGAAAACGATTCGTCTGGAAAACTTCTCGAAGAACTCGGCCTTGTACTGCGCCACAAACTCCGGATCAACTTCTCGCAGGTCCTGCAGCATCTGCTGTAGCTCGTCGTACGTGTAGTTCTCGCCCGACCGGTGGATCTGCAATTTCAACACAACTTCATCAGCTAATCCCCAGTTAGCCCTGTACTATCTCGTTTTGTTCTCACATCATGCAGAATCGTCTCAGGCAGGATATCGTCAAAGGAATAGGCTGCAACGTCCATCTCTTCGTCGTCTGCTTCAGGCAGGTGGATGCCCTCGCAGTCAGCAGCAGCTAGTCGCCAGTCGTAGTCAGACACGAGATGCTGCGGCCACCACGGAAACGTCCGGCACTGCGTCGGCCTCGCTGCGGCACCAACAAGCAGATTGAGAGCGTGAAATATAAGTTCTCCCAACCAGAGTTGCAACTTCGTTATCGGACCTTGGTAAACGGAGCACTTGAATCCTTGTAAGAAAATGCAATGGCGGTCATCGGGTGTCTGCTTTAGTACCAGCTGCGTCTGCTTGTCCTCTTCCACTGCTCGCGTGTAGCTTCGCTTGAACTCGGCCACGGACAAATCTGTGACTTTCGCCAACTCCTGCACCTCGCGATCGTTCACGCGCACGCGGCCGCCACTGCCAGTGCAGCACTTGCCACAGCCAGTGCAGCGGAACTGCAGCCGAACTTCTTCGCGGCTCGCCGACCAGCTCTGCAGACTACGCGCGCGCAAGGACGGCGCCAGGACTCGGTGCAGCATAAACATTCGAAAATGGGGGATAAAGTATTTTGTTAAGTGCATGAGCCTTTATTATCCTTTGAAACAGTATATACAGTTTTGCTTGCTAATATCGGATTCTGCAGTATCGTCAAACCGTCCACTGTACGTTCGAGTCATTCGCAAAGATGCTGACAACCGTGCGGTGGAGACGTCTTGGGTGGCGCGCATCGCCCCTGCTGCGCCAGCGCGCCCTGGCCACGGTGCCCATCCATGACGACCGCGTGGCGCTGTGGACACAGGAGCTGGAGCGGCAGCAGGCGGTGCTGGCTCAAACCGTGGAGCAGGCAAACACTCGCAACGAGCCGCTGGATCTGGCCGTGCAGTACCCAGGCGAGACACAAGGCTCCTTCGCCTTCCAGGGCATCGCGGGCGTGACCACGGCCATTGACGTGCTGCGAGACATGCAGGTCAAGGGACTGCCAAAGTTCCAGGCGCTGGCGGCGAAGGACGAAGCCTCGGGACAACTGCTGGACCTGCGCGCGCCGCTGCAGCGCTCGGGGGCGCTCTCGCTGCTTGAGTACGTGGCTGTTAAGGCGTTTCAAAGGATTTTAACTAACCGTTATGTTATATTGTGTTAGTTTCTCGAGCGATGAAGGCAAGAGCGTCTTCTGGCACTCGTCGGCACACGTGCTGGGCCAGGTACAGTAGTTGGAGGTGGATATATGATTGGTTTCTGCTAGAGGTTAATTGATTTATGGGTTTTGGTGCTGCAGGCGCTGGAGCAAAAGTTCCAGGGCAAGATCCGACTGACGGACGGCCCGCCGCTGAGCGAGGGGGGCTTCTTCTACGAGATGTTCCTGCAGGACGGACTCACAGTGTCCGAGACGGACTTCGACGAGCTTGCACGGAATATCAAGAAGATTGTAAAGGCCAGGCAGCCGTTCGAGCGACTGCAAGTGACGCGCGAGTTTGCGGACGAGCTGTTCGCCTACTCGGACTTCAAGCGGGACATGCTGCACAAAATCCCCGAGGGTGAAGCCATCTCGCTCTACCGGTGCGGCCCGCTCATCGATCTCTGCCGAGGACCTCACGTCCCCCACACTGGTACGTGAGGATTGCATGGTCGTTGCGTGTTGGTTGCCTACTGGACTATTACCTGCCTTCCAAAGGCAGAAGGGAGCGGGGCGGCGGCTGAAAGACAATTCGTTGCTCTCTCTCGAGCGCTTTTCGCTCCTAGTCCTATAGAGATTGTGTCTATGAATGACTCCCCTCTCTCGCAATGAGTGCTGGCGAGCTACACGTGGGCAAACATGCATGGATTGGTGCTGTAGACTGAAGATATGACGATCGTGAGACTGACGTAAGCGTTTTCTTGACAGGTATGCTCTCATCTTTCGAGATCACGCGGTGCGGTGCATCGCACTGGGAAGGCAAGGAGTTACTCCAGCGTGTGTACGCCATTTCGTTCCCAAACAACACGCAGCTGAAGGAATGGCGTCACCTGCAAGAAGAAGCGAAAAAGCGGGATCACCGAATTATCGGCCGTGCCCAGCAGCTTTTCATGTTCCACCCGCTGAGTCCGGGGTCGTCCTTTTTCCTGCCTCATGGCACGCGCATCTTCAACACTTTGGCTGACTTCATCCGCGGGGAGTACCGCCGTCGCGGTTATGACGAAGTCATCACGCCGTTGATCTTCAAGAAGGAGCTGTGGGAAACGTCGGGGCATCTCAAGAACTACCACGACGACATGTTCATGGTTTCTCAGGGCATTGCTACGGACGACGAGCAGAATGGTGAGGGCCATGACCACGACCACGCTCATGGAGAAGAAGCGTACGACCAGTTCGGACTGAAGCCCATGAACTGCCCTGGCCACTGCCTGATGTTCCGAGAAGCGAAGAAGTACTCGTACCGAGAGTTGCCCGTGCGTCTCGCTGACTTCTCGGCGCTTCACCGGAACGAGGCATCTGGCGCGCTGACAGGGCTTACTCGTGTTCGCCGTTTCCACCAGGACGATGCCCATATCTTCTGCACGGCAGCTCAGGTTCAATCGGAGATTTCTCACGCGCTGGACTTCGTCAAACATGTGTACGGCATCTTCGATTTCAAGTTCAACCTTCGTCTTTCGACGCGTCCTGACAAGTACATGGGCGAGCTTGAGCTCTGGGATGACGCTGAGGACCAGTTGCGTTTGGCTCTCGACGACTTCGGCCAGCCCTGGACGGTGAACGAAGGCGACGGCGCGTTCTACGGCCCGAAGATCGACATCGTGGTGACGGATGCCCTGAAGCGTCAGCATCAGTGCGGCACGATCCAGCTTGACTTCCAGTTGCCCATCAACTTCGAGCTCGAGTATGACGGTGCGGATGGCGAGTCCCACACGCCTATCATCATCCACCGCGCCGTCCTGGGCTCGATTGAGCGGATGATGGCTATCCTGATCGAGCACACCGGTGGCAAGTGGCCGCTGTGGCTCAGTCCTCGTCAAGTTGCGGTGCTGCCTATCGCTGAAGCGCACCGAGAGTACGCTCACGAAGTAGCGAGCCAACTCCAGAACGCCACGCCGCGTGGTCTGTACGTCGACGTGCAGGACGGCAGCAAGACTCTCAACAAGCGTGTGCGTGAGGCTGAGGTTGCAGGCTACAACTACATCCTCGTGGTTGGTGACAGGGAGCAGGCTGCACAGGAGGTCAACATTCGCACTCGTGACAATCAAGTGCACGGCGCGAAGCCCCTCGCGGACTTCATCGAGGATATCAAGGCCGCTATCGAACGTCTGGAGTAGGTGAGGCGATATAGAGGGCTGAACTCGATGCCGTCAGCCCTTGCATACACAATAGAGCTCTCTCATGAAGATGCAAGCGTTCCTGTTTGCATTAGTGCACCGGCGAGAGCTCCTCTGTAACCTCGGGCTCTGGAGAGATGGAGAGCTCACCCACGACGAGCTGGTTCAGTGCTCGATTGCCATCCCAGCCGCCGAACAGGAAGAGGTGAGGACCTACCAGTGTAGACGAATGCCCGTAGCGGTTCGCAACTGCTACGCCGTATGCGTTCGCGCGATGCCACTCCATGTTCTGCACGTCCAAGACTCGCGCGTAGGAGGACGCACCACGGAGATCGCGCTCGCGTTGTTTCTTCCGCTCGCGCTTCTTTCTCTTCTCCTCTCGTTGGTTGGCACCACTTGCGAGTCTCTGTTCCCGAGCTTCTTGCCGAACCAGTTCACGAACCTGTTTGTCCCCCATGAAGAGCGGCGTCCGCTCTGTGCCGGACCAACCTCCGAGCATCACGGCTAACTCTGCTTCACTTCCAGCGCCAGCAAGATTCATCGACTGACCGAAAGTACCAGGAGGATACTCACCCACAAGCCTCGGACGACTCCACGCCATTGCTGCTATGTCGAAGATGTGCACATCCTTGTTGTACACGGGCAATGCATCAGGCATGACAGTGTAGCCGCCATAGAGCAGGAGCGATGGCGGGCCGCCTTCACCGTTGCTTGCTAGGTCCACCATAGACAGGTTTTGTCTTGGGGTCGGTGGTTTGCCCGAGCACTTCGGCCGACGCCAAGTAAAGGTGGCCGAATGGAAGGACCAGAGATCGTTCATGCTCTTCTTGCCGTCCCAGCCGCCGAAGACGAACATGTTCTCGTCATCCACCGAAGCTACTGCGTGGCCGAAACGTCCAGCAGGGCAATCCGTCGTCCACTGCACTTGGAACCAAGCCATCGCGTTCAAATCGAAGAAAAACATATCACGAAAAGCTTCACCTCGAGCGCCGCGCCCCCCAAAGACGAACATGCGCTCAGCGCCGTGCAGCAACAGTGCCGAGTGGCCATAGCGAGGAGCAGGAAGCACCACGGACGAATCCGCGTCACTGTCGTCCATCTGCTGGCGTCGAGGCGGCTGCTCCTTCGGGAAGACCACCTCTGCCCAAGTTGAAGTCCCCAGATCCAGGCGATGCAGATCATTCAGGTACACGAACCCTCCAGCGCTGCCGAAAAAATGTCCGCCGAAGATCAGCAGATCCGATCCTGCTAGCACTGCGGAATGGCCACCGCGAGCACTTGGCGGTTTGCCTTCAAGCGTAGGCATCGACCATTGCAGACTCACTCGACCAGCGCGGCTTGCCAGAACATCGCTCTTACGTCGAGTGCTCGCTGCCAGCGCTGCGGGGCCTTCCTTCATCGCGACCGAGGATTCTCAAATGCTGACGCCTCAACGCGACCGCCCACACAAAGCGCCGCTTCAACGCGACCTGCGAAGAAAAACACGACCGCGAGCAGTTGGCCAACTAGCGTTCGCTGCTGTATTCACTACTAAGCGCGACGCTGAAGTCCGATGCCATCCACTTCGACAACTGCACTCGATTCTTCCTCTTTGAGTCTATAAGCGGCCCCCGTTAGCTGAGAAGCGATCGCCAGTGCCGTCTCGAGGTGTTTTGACGTCCGGTGTGCCTTGCACGGCACACGCAGACGAGAAGTGCCTCGAGCCAACGCCATGAACACCACTGCGTTATCGGCGAGATGCTCGTCGACACACGTGCCGCTCTGCACGTACGCGCTGAGCTTCGAGCATATCTGGTCTGCAAGCATACTCGCTGTGGACTCGTTCACGTTCACCGTCCGGTCGATTGAAAGGATCCCACCAGCTGCCGTTTCCAGCATAACGAGAGCAGATACCGCAGTCTTCTCCTTCGGCTTCTTGCCCCTGAACGATTTCTTCTTCTGGTGTGGAGCGGCTGTGGTTTCCACGATGCGTTCTTCAGTGATCACAAGTTGCTCCTCCCCCTCCCCGGTATTGAACTCCTTGTTCACAGCTGTCATCAATGCACTCCCGTAGTGAGCAGCCATGTTCCCGCTCGCTGACGAGCCATACGCTGTTACCCGAATGAAGGCACAGCGAATGGATGCAGATGACTCGGTTAATTCGATCGCTTGTAGCGTCTTCTCTTTCTCGATGGGGGTCATGGAGACCTGAACTTGGCCACTGAGATCGCCTCCAGGAAAGAACATGCGCTTGGCCACTTCCACGTTGTACGTGACGCCGAATCGCGCAACAAGACGTCTCAGGGGCACTTGCATAAAGTCTATCGTTGGGCTAAACCCAACGTGAGTCCCACCGCGTAAGCTCAGCTGCGTCGGGCTGTCACGAAACGTCAAGACCGGGAGAGCTCCTTGGAGCATCAGCGAAGCACTACCGCCAGTGCGGGAGGCCGCATTGAAGGCTCGTCCTTTACTACCGGCAGCTAATTGAGCAGCGCGTGCGTCGAAGGTGAGATCCGTTGAGTTTAGCTGCGCTCCAGACAGAACTCCACCTGCTGACAAGGCAGCTACGAGCTCGATTGTGCTCAAGTGCTGGCTCCGTAGTCCTGGAGCTTTTCGGTTCGCTCGAATGGCATGCACACGCACGACTCGGTGCATCACGGCGGATAATGCCGTTGCCACGCGCAGCAACTGACCTCCACCCTCTCCGTCTCCACCATTGAGGACAATGGAGCCGTCGATCTCTTCATCCTTGACAGCCTGCTGCGGCGGCTCTGTCGTCTTCTCCTCTACGCGTTGATCACCGAGTTGAAAGAACCTCCTCGCGTTCTCCGTCGTCGCCTGGGCGACTTCATCCTCCGTAATTCCGTAGCAGCTTGCCAGTGTCTGGACCACTGCAGCAATATCCTTGGGCTCACACCTCGCTCGCTTCTTCATATGGCCGCCGCTGTACGGGTACATGAAGGGCGCGTCGGTCTCGACCATCAGCTTATCCAGTGGGATCCGATGCACCATGTTCCTCACTGTAAGGCCGCGGGGCTCCATGCACACGAACCCCGTTATTCCAATTGAAAATCCCATGTGGAGATACTTTTGCATCTCGTGCTCCATCCCCGTGAAGCAGTGCACCACCGTCGGGGGCAGCGTGCCACTCACCACGAACGGGTTGAGCACCTCCACGAGCGCCTCGTGGGCCTCTCGCTCGTGCACAAAGAGCGGCAACTGCAGTTCACAGGCCAGCACCACCTGCGCCCGGAACGCCCGCACCTGGGCGTCTCGCGGGCTGTAGTCGCGGTTGAAGTCCAGCCCGCATTCGCCCACGGCCACCACCAGCCCGGCGTCTTCGCCCGTGATCAGCGCGCGCATCTGTTCAATCGTTGCATGTTCGTCGAACTCCTTGGCGTCATGCGGATGCATCCCGACAGTCGCGAATAGCGCCACACCTGAAGAGGATGTGTGCTGCCTGGCCAGCTGCACGGCGCGCCGACTCTCGGTCACGCTGGTGCCTGTGACGACGATAGCGTGTACGCCTGCATGCTTTGCGCGACGCAGCACCTGCGGTACATCCCGGCGGAACTGGACACTTGTCAAGTTCGCGCCGATATCCACAAGCTCCCGGCCGGCCATGGTTCCTCAATACGTTAGTGAAAGGCTGGCCCATCAAAAAAAGTCAACCCATGCTGCCAATTGGTGTGGGACACACCTTGTGGTGAGCTTCACTCATAAAACTATCAAGCCGAGCCAAGCAACCAAGACCATGTCTGTCTCGTTGGACCAGTCGGCGGACGCCGAGTTCCTGCGCTTCGTGGCGCGCTTCTGCGGCGTGAACCTGGGTTCTGCTGCGTCGGGCCGTCTGCGCGTGCGTCTGGGCAAGAGCACGGAGCTGTACGAGGCCTCCACCATCGCCAAGTATCTGACGCGCGTCACCGACCGCGAGAACGAGCTGCTGGGTCAGACGCCCTTCGAGCGTGCGCAGGTTGCCATGTGGCTTGACTTCGCGCGCGGCATCCAGCGCTGCCCGCCTACGGCCGCGCCCACGCACTGGCAGGTTCTGGAGAGTTCTTTGCAACACAAGACGTACCTGGCAGCCAACCGCGTGACGCTCGCGGATGCCGCGCTCTTCTACACGCTGTATGCGGCCGTGCGCGGCTTCACGCAGGAGCAGCGCGACCAGTTCAGCAACCTGGTGCGCTGGTTTGACCAGGTGCAGCACACGGCGGGCGTGCGCGGCTTTCGCAACTTGGACGTCGTCGAGCTGCAGCACCAACCCATCGCCTTCACGGTTTAGAAAGCGACGGCGGGAGGACGTAGAGAAGGCAGAAACTGTGACGACTCTCCTCCGACTGGAGGATGAAGCTTAAGCTGCAGTAATAGGAGGCGGGCGGTGTTACCCGACCTGTGCCTTTAGATATGGTCGGGATTGCTTCGTGGTTTTGACGAATGAAGTAAAGCGAGGCGAGCAGGATCGAGTTTGTGTGTGAAATACAGCTCTATTCTCATGGACAAGGCGCCTGGCATCTCTACTTGGCCGCGGTTTTCCGCTTCTTATGCGCAGCCTGGCGTTGCTGCTTCTCGTTGATCTTCTTGGCCAGCGACTTCTTGGCCTCCTCGCCCTTGTTCCAATACTGGCCGTCGCGTTGGCGGAAACTGGCCTTGGGGGCGCTTCCCGGGGCGTCGAGGCTGATGAGCACCATGCGGTCGCCGATCTTCATGCCACTGCGACGGGCAGCAGCCAGGGCCTCGTCCTCGCTCGAAAACTCGACGTATCCGAAGCCCTTGAGCTTCTTGGTGTGGTTCCAAATCGGCAACCGAATGCTCGTGATCATGCCACATGGAGTCAGCGCCTCACGAACAGTTTCTTCCTCCACCTCGTACGGCAGCTGCTTGATGAACACCGTGCGGCATCCCTTGATGGCCTTCTTGTTGGTGTTCTGGGTCTTCTCCTTGAGTGCAAGCTCCACGGCGCGCGGCGCCTCCGCTCTGCGGACTGACAGGTATCTGTTGAACAGGTACTGGCCGTCCAGTTTGAGCGCCTTTTTGAGCGCCGCCTCGTCGTCGAACACCACGTGCGCGTAGCCGCGAGGCTTGCCCGAGTCCTGGTAGCGCGGCATGCGCACCTCGCGCACCGTGCCGCAGGACGAGAAGTGCGTCACCAGGTCGCCCTCACTGGCGCGGTACGGGATGCCTTCCACGTAGACTGTGGCCTCCGTCTTGCGACCGATCTCCTCCTGGAGCTCCTCGTCCTGTTCCTCCACCGCCTGTCCTTCCACCTTTTTGCTCTTCTTCTTCTTCTGCTTCTTCTTTTCAACAGAATCCACCACCTCATCAGTCTCCTCTACGTCTTCCTCGGATCCATCTGCATCCTCCTGCTCCTCCTCAGCCTCCTCAGCCTCCTCGGGCTCTTCCTGTTTGGGGGCGGGGCGGAACATGGCGTTCTCTACCTCGTCGTCCTCGCTATCGCTGCCGCTTTCGCTGCTCTCGGCAGACGAAGAAGAGGCATCTGATGCTGCAGCTGCAGGTGCAGCTTCCGCGTCGGCGTCGCGGCCGCGCTTCTTGTTCTTGAACAACGAGGGTGCCATCAAGTTCTAGTAATGACGCTTCAAGACTGCAGGCAGTCTGCCCCAGTCAATTTGCACACATTCCATTGGCTGAAAAGCATATTTAGCGAATAGAGACGGGGGCAGCATAGCATCGCGCAGCGAGCAGCATGAGCTCGGACGAGGAAGACGTGAAGCTCTACTGCGCCCTGGAGCACAACAAGAAACGCCAGATGTTCGGTGCGTCTTCAACACTCGAACGGCTATCTTTCTGCATCTCTATTGCCCTCTAAAACCGCCTAAAAGCCGCAAAGCGTCCACTCATATACGTATGTTCTCTTCTGCAGTGTCGCTCTCGTCCTCATCGGAAGACGAAGGAGACGGAGAGGAGGACTTCGAGGGATTCACCATATTGGAGACTCCCACCAAGAGGCGCAAAGCGCCAGACAAAGCAGAGGCGAAAAGCCCGGTGAAAGCAGGTGCGGAACTGTCAAAGATTCGGACGAGGAAGCTGAAGAGAAGGGCTCACGAAGTTGTTGATACTGTAGGGAGAAGGCTGCTGGATAGTGACGATGAAGACCTGTACACGCCGGTCAAGCGCGAGGCCGAGCGCCAGCGAAAGCTGCAGATGGAGCGCGAGATCCGCGAGAAGCTCGAGAAGGACAAGGTGCTGAACCAGACGCGAGCCATCCTGAACAAAGTGTCGTCTACCCAGCGGCAGACCACAGTGAACAACCTGGAAGTGATCTCGTTGGACTCCGATTCCGATGACGAAGATATTCCTGAGGAGGTGGAAGTTATCGCACCTCCACCCCGGCTTGTTGACAGAGGAACGCGTATAATGCTGCGCGTTCGCTCCAATGGTGGCGCTGTGGATGAGATCCCTATTCACAAGGTTTGTGGCGATGAAACTCATCGATCTAGGAAATATGATTCTGACGTGTACGTACGTTGGCATGGCATTTTGCAGAAGGAAACCTTCGAGCAGCTATACACGAGCTTTTGCGAGCTGCATGGCTTGCCACGGTCTGCTGTCAAGATGTCTCTGGATGGAGAGGACTTGCCGCTTACGGCCACTATGGAGGCTGAAGACCTGGATTCTGGTGATTTAATTGAGGCCAAAGTGGACTTCACCAAGCAGATCGAGGCGAAAAAGAAGACCTTCCTTCGCTTGCGGCTGGTGGTGTTTGGCAAGCGCTCAGAAGTCTTCAAGATCGACTCGGTAAGTGCTACGCCCTGCCTGAAGTCAGTGTGCTAACCCAGCGATGCATAGAATGCGACGGTCCAGAAACTCCATGCTAGCTACTGTGACAAGCATGGCATCACCAACCCGGACGACGTCGTGATGAGCTTGCAAGGCCGCGTGCTCCGGTTCGATGAACATCTGACGTATTACGGTCTTCTGGACCACGATGAGATATCTGTAAAATTCAACAACTCGGTGCCCTCTCCGCCCAAGGCACATACCATGGAAGTCCAGCTGCGATTCACAGAAGGCGACCCAGAGACGCACCGCATTGTGCCGGTACGTCCCCTTTTCTTGTCTGTAGTGTGTGCGATGACAGCACCGATTGCTGACTGATTAGTTTGCTATACAGACTTCCAAAGTGGGAGACTTGCTAGCCAAAATTGCGAAGCAGAAGGAGTGTGAGGTGTCAAGCATCTCGCTTTTGATCGATGGAGAGAAGATGGAGGCGAATCAGTCGTTCGAGGTTCGTCCGAGACGGAAGTCTGCACCATTGAGACTTTCACTCACTCAACTGGTTGTTTTCCTTTGTCAGATCTACGATTTGGAAGGGGGCGAGCTGATCGAGGTCAAGGTTGCGTCTTGAAAGTGCTGCTAGCAGCCGCGCCAGCTTAATTGTAAAGTATCTCCTTCCCACTCGACAATGCAGCTTCTCGTCGGTATCATAAGACTCTCCACGATGTCGCCCCTCAAACGTCGACTTCATCAGAAAACGTCACCGTTCGCTGCTCCTTGTGTTTCACCTTGGACACTACCATCATCAGTAGCAGCGCCAGCACATGTGCCGCCAGCAATCCGCCATACCAGAACGGCGCCCAGGGCGTGTCCAGCTCCAGGAACGGGTAGGGCCAGAATCCTTTGGCCACGGTGCCATGCACAATCCACGCGAAGACGGCGTACATGGAGGGCCAGCCCATTATGAGCGGCAGAGCATCTCTCGATACTAAGTGTCTGGAAGCGAAAAAGTCGATTTGTAGCAGCAGCACGTTGACTCCGTGCTGGCAGTAGCTCACGCCGTTCAGGATCTTCTCGGGGTGTCCCGTGCGGACCGCATACGGGTACAGCACTGTCCACACGACGACGCTAATGAGCAGCGAGGCAGCCAAACACACGTCTAGCAGCAGCTCCAGGTCGATCCACTGCAGCCCACCGTCCCTCATCACTCTCTTCCTTCCCACCAAAGGGCTGCCCGTGCCGTCGTCCTCCCCGTCCACCAGCGCCGTGTAGCTGGCTGTACGTTCATCCAGGCGGCTCTGCAGCTGGCTTCTGGAGCGCCATGCAGCTCCGAAGAAGTAGACACCTTGTAGGACGAAGTTCCAGGACGTGTAGAAGGCCAGACAACGGCCGCTTGAGCGCCAGACGTCCCAGAATTGAATGAGAAGAAAGAAGGTCGCGGCGCCGGAGCGGAAGGCCAACAGGCCGCGCAGGGACCAGCAGCTGCGCGGCTGAAGCAGCGCCTGCTCACGGGAGAGCGGCAGGCCGTCCAGGCGCCCGGAGCGACGCGTCACGAGCCAGAGAGACGTGCACAAGGCGGCCACGAGCTCCGTCGCCACCACTAGCGTCTCCCATTCCTCGCGGAAGAACGGCATTGTGTTCCTTTATGGTCTGATTATGAAACACAGACAGGTTGAAGTTGCATTCAGTATTGGATTGTATTGCGTATTATGTGCCGTATTTGTCGGATAAATACACGAGTTACTGCACCCAGCTAAAACAACCGTATAAGAGCATCTCCAACGGTGCACGGTAAACAGCCCTGTAAACGGAAAATTTCCCGTTTTGGTTATTTATCTCTCCA
>AWVW02034694.1:0-38020 GCA_000500225.2 Phytophthora pinifolia
GACACGGCGGTGTCGGGCATGGCCTTCTGCGACTCGAACGCGGACTGCACCATCTCGATGGCTGGCACCGTCACGGGGAAGTGCACGGACGGTCGGTGTGAGTGCTCGTCCGACTCGTGGACAGGTCCGCGGTGCACCGAGACGGCCTCCAGTTCGTCCTCTTCCTCCGACTCGGACGACACCTCCAGCGTCTACGGACCTCCAATGTACGGGTCCGTGGTCGCTGCGGGCGTCACGTTCTTCTGCACGGCCTGTTCGCTCGCCTACTCGGTCTCCGTGGCCAAGCGCGACGCTGTCCAGCTGCAGAAGCAGCAGGCGCTCAAGACGCGCACTACAGTCAAAGACGGACCCATGAGCGAGCTGGTCGTCCAAGACAACTACAGCACCAACTTTGTTTAGATAGAGACATAACTCCATAAAGTACAGTGTACACTGTACATACGAATTACCCTGTACATACGAATCAATTGATTTGTGCGGTATGCGTTATGGCAGGCTCAGTTTATGCCACAGTATCGCAGACTGCTCATGCTCCCTGTTCGCCACCTCCGTTCTCGCCTCGCAGGGCTCTGTGCATCGCCCCGATGGCTCTCTACTGTCTCGGAGAAGCCCTCGAAGGCGTATGACGCGCTGGTGCGCAGCAAGAGGCTGATTCTCGACGCCAAACAGGCGGCCATTGCTCGTCGGGTGCTGGACAAGCTGCATTCTCGACTGGACGGCTACACGCTGCCTGTTTTCCAGCCCCCCGAAGCGGAGCAAACAGCCAAGAAGAGCGACAAAGCAGAGGGAGATGCTGAACAGCAAAAGGTGATGGTGCCGCGAGGTCTGTACGTCCACGGAGGCGTCGGCACGGGCAAGTCCATGCTGCTGGACCTCTTCTTCCGAGGCGCCAAGGTGGAGCACAAGCGGCGCGTGCACTTTAACGAGTTCATGCTGGAGGTGCAGACGCGGTTGGCACAGGAGAAGCGAAGGCAGCTGGAGCTTTACGGCAGACAGAGACACCTCGTGCTGGATGCGAGTCGAGATGTCGTAGTCCAGGTGGCTCACGCCATCGCAGACGAGAGCCATTTGCTCTGCTTCGACGAGTTCCAAGTCACGGACGTAGCCGACGCGCTTGTCATGAGAAAGCTGTTCGGTGTCTTCTTCGCGCGTGGCGGAGTGATGGTCGCCACGTCCAACACCCCGCCGCAGGTACTGTACGGCAAGACGAGGACGAGATTCGCCAGTGTTGTTGAGCTGACGCCTGTCCGTGCACGTAGGATCTGTACAAGGACGGGACGAACCGCGAGTATTTCCTGCCGTTTCTGGATCAGCTGGCGCGTCACACCAAAGTGGTGGCCATGAACTCGGACGTGGACTATCGCTTCCTTTGCGAGCCAGTGGGGAACGAAGAGATCTTCCTCTCGCCGCTCTCGCCCGCTACGCAGCAGAGAATGAGCGCTTTGTATCACGAGTTATTGGCACTTGGCGATGAAGACGGTGCTGCGAGCAATAGTGACGAGCTGCTGCGTGTACCGGTGATGATGGGGCGTTCTCTGGACGTCCGTGGTCGCACGAAGAGTGGCGTGTGCCGAGCGTCTTTCAGCTTGTTGTGCGGCACTGAGAAGGGCGCGGCGGACTACAAAGCTCTGGCTGAGTGCTTCCATACGCTGGTGCTTGATGACGTGCCAGCGTTGAGCATGGCACAGCACGACCAAGCGCGGCGGTTTATCTTGCTCGTGGATGAGCTGTACGAGCATCGCACGCGGCTCATAGTATCCTCGGAAGCCGCAGAGCCTCGCGGTATCTTTCTGTTCGACGACGAGAGCGTTCGTGCGGCGTCGGAAGGTGCCAGCAGCCCTTCAGCTATTGAAGAGGAGAAGGAGCGAGTCAACAAAGAGAACGCAGCCGTCGGCGTGCCTACCACCAGCTCGTGGGATGCTCCACTGGGCGCGTACGGACCTGCGCAAATGGCTGGCCTCGACGTGGGCAACCTGGTTGCGTTAAAAGACCTGAAAGTCGCTTTTAAGCGCGCAGTATCGCGACTACGAGAGATGCAAGGGGATAAATACCTTGAGGAGAATATCCGCTTGCGTCCTGAACGTGCAACAAGGCTCCAGCAAGTTGTCCAGGTTGTCGAAGAAGTTTGAGTGGCAAATTGCCAAATTGCCATTACTGGCAAAAGTGAAAAAAATTGCCAGTGGCAAATATGGCACCCAAATTACCTCATCCTTATACTGCATTCGCTAGCTGCGCGGCAGAATTGAGATAAAGTGGTTCCATGTATCCGCATTCGCCGCGATCTCCTTCGCCGCCAAAGCCATCGCTACTGGTAAAACCGTACGCGCAACGACAGACGCCCGTGAGGTGGTTACAGATACCGCGGTTTGAGCAAACGGCTTCTTCTTTGGTGCCCATAACAGACCCGCCAACGCCGTCCTCGCTGATGGTCAAAGCCAACGCTCCGTCAAGAATCCACCGCAGCGCTGGCAGATCCCCGAAGTTGGTGAGAAATTCGATACGAATCGTGTTGGATCCCGCTGCATTACACGCCGGCGAGTTCGTGACGCCATTCGTGTCGGTGCTGTACGTGACGGCCACCTTCCCTATCGTCGTCAAAGCCTCCAGCGCCGCCGCGAGCGAGGAAGCAGACACACTAAACGGTAGTTGAGGTGTCACTGCATCCCGGAACTTGAGGTTGAAGAAGCCCGAGCTGCCGCTGCACACCAGCATCTGCACCTCGTTCTGCTGGCGCAGCGTCATGGGGTCGTCTCCAGTTGGACACGACCGTAACGAGCAATCGTGGCCTTCCCACCCCGAGCTACATAGACAGCCTTGCATCATATCATAGTCCCAGGTCTCTTTCTTGTTGGGCACAGCTCCGTAGCTCCAGCCCATCGTCTCGCCATTAAGCGACGCCACTTTCGCCAGCTGCTCCATCGTGTAGCACGTTCCGTGGCCGCTGCAATCGTTCGGACAAAGCACTACACTAGAAGGTGAGAACTGCTCAACCAAGCCGGACTTAAGTGAAACCTACTGCGATTGCAGGCTGCACCCGTGAACCCAGTCATACAGATGCAGTCTCCCTTGGTTCGATCGCACTCGCCAGCATTCGAGCACTCTACCAGGGCGTGGGCTGTATCAGCCGTAGTGGTAGGTCGATCAAACCACGCTCGGCCCTTGGGGCAAAGCCTCTCGTTGCAGTCGCCCCCAGCGAAGCCTTCGTTGCAGATGCAGTCGTACGTCGGTGGGCCACGACACGTGCCCTGTCCACTGCAAGCGATTTCTCCGGGACAGGCAGTGACGGCACCGCTAACGTACCCGCAGTCTCCGCGCTGGCCGATGCCGCCATTCCCGTCGCTAGAGAAATAGTTCAAGTAACATGTACAGACGCCAGTGGTACGCTCGCACAAGCCGCGTCTTGAGCACGGTAAGTTTTCCTTGGTCCCTCGCGTGGCAGTCGTAAACGTGAGCGTCGGCTTGACGGACGGCGTCGAGTGCACAAGCTTGTCTGCGTTGCCGTAGATATCTGGCAAACTACGTGAGAGAAACAACGTCAGTTGCCAGGCTTGCGACGGCAATAGCGAGACGTACTCTCCGAAATCTTGGGTGAAGGTGATGCTGATGTCGTTTCCGATCGTCGTGCAGGCCGTCTGAGTGATGCCACCAAAGGTGACGGTAGCCGCAGTCACGGAAGGCAGCGCCACGAACTTGGCTAGCACCGTCGTCGCAGTATCGCCAGCAAAGATAGGCTCGGTCGTGTACCCCGCAAAAGTAAGCGTGAAGCTGCCCGACTGGCAGCAACTTTCCCGTCAGAATCGATCTCAATCCAGCAGAAACCACGCACACTTACGGTGGCTTTGCAGTTAATGCGCTGCATTTCGTTGCGCTGGATGCCGTTCGGGTCTTGAAGCGTCCCGGTCAGAGGATCATCGCCTACAGGGCAGATTCCTAGATCACGATGATGTTAGAAACGATTTAGAAACGTTGTCATTGGTAGAAATCGTACGCTCCATGCAGGTCGAGCCCGTGTAGCCTGGATCACAGACACAGCCGTAAATTTTGTGGGCGTCCCAGTTGGTCTCGTACGGGTAAATCGCTCCGAGTCCTGGGTCTTTCATGAGCGCGTACGTGGCCATGGATTTGCAACTTCCGTGGCCACTGCAAGTGCAGGTCACTGCCAACAGCGTACGATTCAGACGGTGCCGTCCATCAGAAACGATGACGCGGACGTACTTCGCTCACAGGCAGCGCCGGTAAACCCAGCGTCACATGTGCAGATACCGGTATCGAGCTCACACACGCCACGGTTCGAACAGGGCGCTAGATTGTGTCCGTCGTCTGGCCCCAAGACCTCATCGGCCCACGCTTCGCCCAACGGACAGCTCGCTGACAAAGAACGGAGTTGGTACGATGGAAACTCAAGAGAAGAAGACAACTTTCCCACCTATTGAGCAGTCCGGGCCGGTCCAACCGTGCGGGCACTGGCACAGCCCTTGAGCGACACAGAGGCCGCGACTAGAGCAGTAGTTCGGGCACGTGTAGCCGCGAGAGACGGGCAGCAAGGCCGAGGCTGCGACCAGGACGAGCGATCGCCGGAGAGACCTCATCGAGCGACGAGTGAGCAGAACGACTCAAACTCCCGGAGTAACTCCCTGAGCAAGAAGCAAGAAGCGTCGCTGTAAATTTAGTTGAAATGCACGACTGCTGGCTCAGCTTGAGCGTCTACGATCTAGCGAGTCCCATGACTTCCTTGACGTCCTTCATAGTGACCGCCGCCAGCTCGGAGGCTTGTGCTGCGCCGTCCGCCAGCACCTGGTCAAGGTACTCTTGGTCCGCTTCGTACTGCTTGATGCGCTCTCCGATGGGGCAAATCCTACACAAAAAGCAACAAGAAACTGTAAGCTCCAGCGCGAATCTCCTGCTCGAAAAAAACGTACTTAGCAATGACGGCGTCAGCTACGCTGTCCTTGAAGGTCCCGGTCCCGTAGTCCGCATACTGCGTCTCGAGCTGCGCCACGCTGCGGCCTGTGACGGCGCTGGCGATGTCGAGCAAGTTGGACACTCCTGGGCGCTCGTCGCGGTCGTAGTGGATGCCGCTCACGGCGTCCGTCGTGGCCTTGCGCAGCTTCTTGCGGATATCATCGGCTGTATCCGTGAGCTCGATCCGGCTCAGCGCCGCCTTGTCGCTCTTGCTCATTTTCTTGGTCGGGTCGCGCAGACTCATGATACGCGCGAGGGACTTGCGCTGCACCCCATTGAGCGTCGTCGTGTCCCCCTCCACCATCGGGAAGGGCTTGTGTAGCACTTGTCTGCCTTCTGGGCGATCGGATCCAAAGCGGTCGTTGAAGGTCGTGGCGATCATGCGTGTGAGCTCCAGGTGCTGCTGCTGGTCCTCGCCTACAGGCACGTGGGTCGCGCGGTACAGCAAAATGTCCGCAGCCATGAGCACCGGGTAGGCCAGTAGTCCGAGCGAGCTCTCGGTCTTGGCGGACGCCGCCTTCTGCTTGAACTGTGTCATGCGCTGCAGCCAGCCGAGCGGCGTGATGCAGCTCAGCAGCCACGCGAGCTCGGCGTGCGCCGCCACGTCCGACTGGCGGAACAGGATGTTGCGCTTCGGGTCCAGACCGGAGCCCAGCAGCGCCGCGACCATCGAGTGCACCTGGCCGGGCATGCGCTGGGCGTCGAAGGGCACAGTCAGCGCGTGCAGATCCACGACAGAGTACAGGCGGGTCGCGCTAGTCGACTTGGACACGGCTGCGTCACCAGCGGAATAAGACGTTGAAGTTGCTGACGTCGCCGCGTCACTTTCTGAAGACGACCCATCTCCCTTCACAACCCAAGAAGCTGAAGTTGTTGCAGCAGGCTCCTGAAGTGCGACCCACTTGGCGATGGCGCCGCAATAGTTGCCCAGATGAGGCGTGCCTGTGGGCTGGATGCCCGAGAACACGCGACGCTGGCGGAGGTCGTCACTCTGCGCGGTTGTGGACAAGGCGCGGTGCTGCCCGTTGGAAACGGCGGTGGCTGATGGGGAGCTGCGGTGCCGGCAGCAGCGCAGCGAGCGGGGCGATCGCCAGAGCTGCGACGACATGGGCGGAGGTGAAACGTGCGGACTGGACTGTCGGACGAAACGGCGTCTGATTGGCCGTTTCGACGAACTACGTTGTGGGATGCTGTATGAAGTTGGAGAGGGGTATTGTTTTGGGCTGCTTTAGATTGGGTACCTATAACACGCCGAAAGAAAGTGCTGTGGCTCTTGCGGCAAGAGTCTCTCTCGCCTGCATCTCGGGAGCTGCTCGGCTTGTGGATGCTGCTTCACTTGAGCGAGACGACGTCACGATACGAAAAATGGTGGAGATGCACAGGCTGCGTGAGTTAGCGACCAATCGCACTGTCGGCTGCACGGGTATGTACTCAAGTTAAATGCCATCTTGGTCTCGTTGTTCGCATGTTCCGACGGCGAAGCGGTAATTTTCATATGGAGCGACCGAGTGTTGGCATGCTTGTTGGTCCGGGAGGTTGTTAAAGCAGCTTGGCGACGAACTGACGGTGCCCTCGCTGAAGGCTCTGATGGAAGCACGCTAAAGAGCGACATGTCCTGCACGAAGCACAACGTCGTCGAGGTTTGACCTCCCTGTCGAGCTTTTCGGTGCCACGTGGGCTCATGTAGGGACGAGAGCGCTGCCCCGAGGGTCGCAACCACGCAGCTCGCTCTCGGGATGGTGTCGTTAAACTTTGGCGCGAACGAACCGAAGGTTGATCGCGTGCCGCGAGGTGAGTGCATTACGTCTCGGTGCAAGGCACGTAATGCACTGAATTTTCTATTTGATGGGGACGTCGCTGCAGCGAGCACTATTACTTACACGGACAGGCGAGGCGATCGAGGGCTAGCTTGGCGTGCAATTTCCTCCCCGTTCCGGCCTCGATAATACACGTATCGAGAGCGTGTGCAACGCGGCTCAATCGATGAACACGGCGAAGTCGAGCGAAGCCGTTCCGTCTGCGGTTTGTCTCGGCAGCGAGACAAGCCAAGGGCATTTTGCATTGCCATGGCAGCACGTCGCTTCAAAGGGCAGTTAACGGATCCGGGACTCCCTTGGGATGTGCTGTGCGGCGACGCCGTGGGGATTTGAAAGTTTTGGCCGCCGCAGACACGCCAAGTTGCCGTTGCTGTGAAGAGACGGCAGGTAGCTACAGTAGCTGCCTGGGGCGCCACACAACAAGCGAGCGCGAGCGCGAGCAGTGGTTCGTAGGGGGTGACACGTCCCACGCGATCGCAGACCTCGCGTTCGTACCCCGCACGCACCAGTGTCGGTGGTGCCGCGCGGTTGCTGGCCAGGTCAGCGGCGCTGCTGGCTCTCGTTTGCTGCGAGCTCGCTGTTGCGCATTATAACGGTTTTGGTTGCCTTGATTCGCAAGAAACGGCAACCTGCGACTACCTGAGCCCGAATGGTTGGTGGCCAGCGCGCCTCCGCGGATACCGTGCCGCCTTGCTCGAAGCAGGGCTGTAGTGATCGCTATAGAGGGCCGGAGTGTCCCCCTCAGCCCAGCTTCAAGCGGTGTGTCGCTGGCAGCGACACCGCAAGCGAGAAGCAGCGACGCCTTCCGTCAGCGTGCGTCGACGCGTTGTGAGTTCCGCCGCGGACCAGGATGCCGACTTATCGGCCTTCTGCGTCGCTTGCCCAGCCTTGGCGCCGTGCGAGTCCCACTGCAACCCGCTGCAACCCACACGTCTCAAAACCTTCCGTCGGGCATTAAAAGGCAACAAATGCTGCAAGCTAGTTTGGGTATCTGCGGCGCAAAATCTCGGTGGGGGACAGCAAGACGGGAGCGTCGTTGATTTTTCTTGACGATGCTGCAGCGGCCCAGCTGCCAAGCAGAGGTCGACCCCAGCGGCATCTGTCGCTAACGTGCCATCAAGCTGGCATCAAGCTGGCATCAAGCTGGCGATCGGCGGCGCCACGCTTTGCCGCGACCAAATGATTCGGTCGAAGTGGCCGTGCTGCATATTGCTGAAGATGGTGCAGCTGGCAATGCTAGTTGACCATACTCCCGAGGAACAAGCTGCCAAACCGCACCTGTTTGTTTGCGTGGCTCGAAAAGCTTGAAAGCCCAGCCTTTGGACGCGGAGTTTGCGTAAGTTGAGCCTGCGTGTGTGGGCCGCTGTACACTATGCGCCGCTGAGAGCGCCAAACCACGCGGCGCTCGGACGGGCGATAGACGCAGTCCACACGAAAAGTGCACGAAAAGCGAGGCGATTTGAATCGCCTTCTCGCGGTTGAGATCAGACTGGAAGCTGCCAGCAACGACTGCACGGCAGCACCAGCGCCGCCCGCTTGAATATTTGCCCTGAATGATGCAGGAAGCCGAGCGCAGCCATGTCGGGCGAGCAACGACTTGAGCTCGCCCCGTTTGCCGGGGCCTTTTTCGGCTACAATTTTGGGCTTTTGGACCCGTATTTGTGAACCTCCTTTCCCAAAAAGTCAAACGGATCCAGCCTCAACGGCATCGACTTCCGCAACGAGATGCACGGCGACCATGGTGTTTCTCGACACCGGCGTCGCCATCTCCGCGCCCAAGCCAAACCCGCGCACGCACGGGTGTCGCCACCGCCTCGCCGTTTTGCTTTGCCCAGGAGCCGAGCGTTTGGGCTGGATTCCATCTGGTATTAGGGTTAGAAAAGCACGCACCGTCTGACGTGGACGTTTACGACGACCCGACGACCGCTCGGGTGGTTAGCGGGCGGCGCTTCTGCCCAAGCTTTTCCAGGCTCCGGTCGGCTCACATCGCAATTCGCCGTCTGCTGCAGATCCGCACACGAAACCACAGACACCATGCCCAAGTCCGCGCACTCCGTCGAAGGCGCCACCGTGGAGGACCACGCCGCCATGAAGAAGCAGTGGCAGACCAACCTCGAGATCGACCTGCTCAAGAGCGCCTGGATCCGCAAGGACCGCGAGCAGCACGGCGCGCACACGTCGCCCCCGCTCTCGGCCGCCAAGTGAGACCGCGCCCGGCGTGACGCGGAAGAGGAGGGAAATACAGAGAAAACGACCAGCACCCGAAGGTGCTCATTTGCCGCTGGAGATGGTGCCCCAGTGCGCCATTGCGGTCGCCGTTTTAGATGCACAAGGGGGCAGGAGCGGCAAGCTCGCGACGACGCAGCACTCCGTGGCAGTGCCGTGTCAAGTCACAACGCGCGTGGACCTCCAGCAACCACCGCGAGCGGCTAAGGAGCATCGATGATTATTAGAGAAGGAAGGCGCGCAGTGCGTGCCTTTGAGATATTTAGCACCATGATTATAAATTATACACACTAACGTTTGAACTTGGCCTTTGCTGTGCTTGCACCAGCTTGCTCTGCCATGCACTGCCGCCGCTATCCGCCGCATTTTAGCTATCGCCTTTGCGGCAAGTGAGGATCCACCGACGGCAGCCTTCGGCTTGTTTATCGCGACGCGTGCTTTCGAGTAGCGACATGAGCGTTTGACGTCCTTTCGCTCCGTGAAAGGTGCCGACGCCTTGATGGCTGCAAAAACAGACTTGCGTGGTGAGCTAGATCTTGTCGATGACCCGGATGGCGGATTGAAGCTATCTGAGCTCGCCCTTCTGCAGCGCTAACTTAGCAGAAATCATCAATCCGCAGCGCTACTATAGCCGCGAAGGCGACATCCCGGGTTGGTCTCCCATCGGCATGCGGTCTTCGCAATAGACTGGTGCGGCGCTCAGCCGAGCGACCACAGGTACAGTGGATACCCGATCTGTCTAACTCAGGAACTCCAAGCAACCTTGTCGCGCAAGCAAGCAGCAACGCCGTACCCAGCGACGCCCAGTGTACGTTCGTTGAGAAAGTTCCTGCAACTTCAATGAGCGCAATCACTCGCTCACTCTGGCGGGGGGTATCGCCAAACATTCCTGTTAGGAGACATGCCGCAGTATACGCGTGTACGCCTTCCAAGACACCCCACCACCTTGAGGAAGACACTGACCTTATCGTCGCGAGCGACAATGGCATGCATTTTGCAGCGCAGTGCTTGATTTTATGTCATTTTCATCGTATGTATATAAACCTTATCCGATAGCCCTATCATTACTCGTCGCTCCGGTGACTCGGTAAACGTTGCAAATATGCAGACCAAAAGAGAAAAGCCTGGTGCCGCGAGACCGCGTTCGTCAACAACATTGACCTCGCCATTTCGAGTGGAGGAGTTTGCGGCAAGCGTTTTTTTTTAAACAAGTGATCTTTAAAAAATCACCTGGAAGATCACTTTCAAAACAAAACAAAAAAATATCGCGAGTCGCAAGTCGAGGCGCTTGCCCTCATCATTTGCTTAGTGTCGCCTTGCCTCGGCGCGATGCGTGTTAGGGCAAGGCGCTCGCGGGCAACATCCGCGCGCACCGTGCAGCGAAACTTGCGCTTGCAAAACTTGCACCTCAACCAGTTGAAGTACACATCGGGCAGGATGGGTCCCCACATTTGCCGCGTGACATCGGCGCAAAATAATACAAAACCGCAGCCACGCGCCACTTGGCACAATTTTCGTCCACGGCGTCCATGAACACTTTGCATCGCGAGATGGTTTTCTACAACTCGATGCAAGATTCGCGGTGAGCCGCTGTTGCCTCTTTCGCCGCGGCGGACTTGTGAGGAAAAGCCTAGCATCGAAACAACGGCACATGGCGGACCGGAAATTGGAGATGAATGGATGCACAATGGGCGGACGTCGGCGCGGCGCGCTCGTCTGAACAAGCGGGGAATCCGCAGCGATGGCTGCTCTCATCTTCCGCGGCGCCGGACCAGGCCCGCGGCAATAATTCACATCCAGAATTGTGTTCCTGGGCGTCGCTGGACGAGCCACCGATCGCTTTAAGTGCCACACATTTGCTGGGGATGCTGCGCGAGGAACCGAATGAGATGTCGCGCGATCTCCACCTTGCGCCGCCAAGGTCCGTCTGGCATGGTAGGACAGATCCACGCCGGCAAATAGCACAAGTAGCCCGATCCGATCCATTGCTGCTTGGCCAACGTGGCGCGGTGTCACGAGTTAATCGCTGTGGCCTTTTTAACAGCATGGCAGAATTTTGCCTGGGCTAAGAAGTCGTCCTGTCGACACGTCCAGCACAATCCTGTAGGAGCCACCAGTAGCTTCAGGACCAACTTGTCACGTCGTCGTGGGCGCTCCAGGCTCGGCTGGGCTGGCTGCGCGCCACAGCTCAACTCAGCTCAAAACGCAATTTGCGCTCTACGACACACTCGTCCGCTGCCTCAGTCCACCCGACGCGAAAACAATGCCGCCGAAGCCCGCCACCAAGGACGCCGACGACGCGCAGAAGCAGCGACAGACGAACCTCGAGATCGATCTGCTCAAGAGCGCATGGATCCAGAAGGACCGCGAGTCGCCCCCGAACACCGGCAAGAAGTAGATGATCGAGTCGACCAGCCCGATACGTCCGGACACCATGGATTGCAAGCCACAGCCGCCCTTGTCGACGCCTCCAAACGAATGGCGAGGGTCTGCGGGAGACCGAGCACAAGCCAACGCAGCTGCGACGCGCTTGCAGGCAGACAGGCAGCCCTCGCTCAGCTGTCGTCTCCGCCATTCATCGCCGCAAAACCTCGACCGGACAACCAGCTCATCCCACCAAGCAACCACAACTCCCCACTATCTATTCAAGTAGAGACGGCGCGCAGAATGCTAGAGCGCGCCAAGTGTATTTACGTGTTAGAAGACGTGATAAGTTATAGTACGCAGTTTAATCCATGTAGTCCTTGCTGTCACTCGCTATCATTGCTACATTGCAGCCTCCGGGCCAACCAATGCGCCGTGTGTGGCGGCCTTAGCTGCCTTGCTCGAATTTGCTAGCCCGGAAAGCTTAGACAAGCAAGTCCGCCCGCGATCGCTTTCTCGCTGATGTCGATTGACTGCGTGTCGTCACTCCTAGTGACGTGCCAGTTAGAAAAAGAGGTCAAGGCATTTCGCGATCACGGCTGCAGTTTCAATTGTCGCGGCGTTTTAGAGTCATTTCGGCCATGAAAACCAATACCCACCAGCAGAGCTTGGCTCAGCGATCTTGTGACTTGACAACAGCAGTTACTTTACTTGTGGCTCCGAAGATAATTTTCAATGCAGATAATTTTCAATGCAGCGCATGGATACTTCGCCGATGCGAGTACAGATAGCAAGTGCGTGCTTGCAAGTGCACTGGTATGTCGCTAACGGCGAGCAACGTGGCAGATGCATAACGTGGCGCCAAACTCCAAGCAGTGATGGCCGCTCTTCCACCCAAAAGACAAAGATTCATGCCTGTCGCTTTGAGTGAACACCGCTGGGCTGCAAACATCTGCGTGCGTGGAACGCGAAGGTGAAGTGAAATGAAATAAGGCGCTGGCACCGCGCCTCAATTGACGAGACGTCAGCACAACTGGGCAGCTCGAGAGTGCAGCCGAGGCGCAGAAATCTTCCTCAAACCCACTTGCAGCCCAATGCGTGGGTAGCGCGGGCTTCATCGAGGGCCAGCCAGCGAGCAGCGGCCATCGCAACGGGATAGCGAGTCCCCTGCGCTGATCGTCATCACCTTGACGCACCCGGTCGTCCTGTTGCGCTCTTTTTCCAAAGCTGGTGTGGTCGCCGCCTATCCAAACTCGCTTCGTGTTGCGGCAATAGAGAAAGCTTTGCACGGTCCGCGGGGTAAATGTATTAATAAAGCCATATGATCACTTGTTTGAGCAGCAGAACGTGAAGGTGCAGCAGCGTGCAGCTTGATTTATGTCGATGAAGATTTCGTTGTGGGATGAGGATCGCGCTGCACCGCCAAAACTGCTGCTGCAAAACGCTGAAAGTGATGGAGAGATGGCAATGGGATTACTAGCCGTCCACTGCAAAGCGAGTGCAACTGCACAGCGGCAAGATAAAATGTTGCCGCTTGGTGAAAAAAAAATATTATTATAATACGTAGTGATGCAAGCAAACTGAGACAGTGGAGCTGTTATTAGTGATAAACACTTTCGATTATCTGATATGGACGGCGGTACTCATGAGCGTAACCTCAGTCAACTTTCAGCCAGCAATTGAACTGATGCTGAGGCCGATTTTCAGACAGAGCGATGCGCGAGCCCTTGACGAGCGCCTACAGATTATTTCCTTCGAGGCAGGCGTCGTTGCACCCAGTATCAATATTGTAACGGGACACCAAAAAGAATGTGTGTGCCGTGCATAGGGATTGACGAGGCGTCGATCCCATTGGACGGAAAGGTCCCGTCCGTATTAAGTACGGACCTACGTAGTTACATATGCCTATTCGGGGTACGAGATACCCGTTATCCTTGCGCTGGTGAATCTTGCCAGCTAACTCTCGAGTACCATGACAGCAAGGGTTACTATAATAGATTCAACATTGGCAGCCCACAAAGGCTTGAATTTACCGATGGCTTTGATGCCGCAACGAGTCCTTTATGAGCTTTGTCACGACTGCTGCAAGCTCCTTGTCACCTGCCGCGCATTGGCATCTGCTGACAACGTTGAAGTTGCAACGGAGCTGTTGCCACCGTCTTCCGCTTAATACTCGACCCTTTTCGAACAAGCCGCTTTTTGCCAGTGGCATGAAAACTTCATTTTCATTTCCACTTTCGTCGGGTCGTTTCAATGGTAATTTTGGCAAGTCACTTTGCTCAGGTTAGACACCAAAGACACAACTCCCGAGTCAGGTTTTGCCTGAAAACGACAGCACTTGATCATGGGTTGCTCTCGACCTGGAGCTGTCGGTAAGTTGGTCAGTTCTACTTGCAACATTCGAGTTTCAACCTGACAAAGCTGTTTTGAAAGCTGTGCTTTGCTCATTGCTCGCTGGTCTGCTGTCTTTGTCCAGCCTTTTGCTGCCATACTGGTCCGAAATCACCGTCGTTGGCAGTTCCAGTAGTGGAAGTGACGACGGGGAAATACCGTCCAACCTCGAAGTGGCCTTCGGGATATGGGGCACGTGTTTGATGATCCAAAACCGCACGGTCGGCGACAGTCTGCGTGGTTTCCTCATGCAACCCACCACTAGTTCGCACTCGGAAAGTTACTCTCAAGCAGCTGAAGCAACGTTCACGTGCGCTTCCTTCTTCCAGGCGGGTGTGGTGGGGATTCACTGCAAGGCCACGCAAGGGCTCTCGGACGGGAGGTGCTCCCGGTCCGAGCGCGAGACGCCCAGTAGTCTCTGTGCTGCGGATGATCCTGTGGAAATGGTGCTTCAAGCCTGGGACGAAGACCAAGATCGCGGAACGGTTCATACGTCAACAGCCGAGCGCCAACAAGTGGCCCAGTGGCTCAGCCAGTTCCTCCCGGACATGTGCGGTGCTCCCGGTCACGCTATCGTCGCCCTGTCGGCGATTTCGACGGCGTGTTCGGGTTTCGCCCCTCTTTTACTCCTTTTCGGCGTCGCTTTCGACGACCTGGAGTCGCGCGTCGTACAGGGCGGCGCAATGACAGCTCAGGTCGCTGGCGGCTTGCAGGCTGCGCTCATTGGAGCTTGGATGGTCGAGACGCACGTGTTGCACCACGAGGGAAATCGCTTCGGCACGGCGTTCTACCTGACCATCCTGAGCGTTCTCGGCCACGCAATGGCGTTCATTATCGCAATGCGCCATCTGCGGATCGAGAAGGACGCACTCGTCGAGCTCGGGCTGCTGGAGGACGACGAAGAGTCGATCGATGACATCTTCAAAACGAAGAAACTCGCGAACGACTGGGAGGAAAAACGCACGGACACGAGGGCTTCATCGCCTCGTCAAGCGGATTTCTCCAGGCAGGTGGAGTCCGTAGCGTAGCCTGCGTCCTCTGCTCAATCCGAACTGTTTCTGCGGTGTTGCTGTGTTGCCACAGCCTTGTAGAGACCGTCCTTACGCTTTGCCTTCCAACATCTCGACAACAGTATCGGCGATAGCTAGCGAGGCTGTGAGTCCTGGCGACTCGATCCCGCAGACATGTACGAGGCCGGGGACGCCGTGCGTGCTTTGATCCTGCAGTAAACGAACACCAAGCCACGTAAGACAACGGAAACGTAGATATCAAACGTGGCAGAGCGTACCGCAAGGTAGAAGTCCTCGAAAATCTTCCCGTTGACCTCAATCTTGGGACGAATGCCGCAGTAGTCGGCTTGTAGCAGCTCCGCACGCGCGTCGGGCCAGTAGGCGCGAATTCTCGCTGCGAACGCCCCCGCTTTCGACGGGTTGGGCCGGTACTCGATGCGGTTCACCCATTCCACGTCTGGCCCAAAGCGAACGTTGCCTGCTAGATCAACTGTAGCATGGACACCGAGACCACCGGCCTCTGGGATCGGGTAGACTAGGTGAGTGAATGGCCGGTGCTTGGGACTGAGCTTGAAGTACGTGCCCTTGGCAAACCGGCTCGGTACCGAAGGAAGCGGAAGCGTCGATGGACGAGCGACACCCGGAGCTTCCACTTTGCCCACTAAGTTCGGTGCGAACATACCAGTGGCGTTCACGAAGTAGTCGCACTCCACCTCTTGCTCCTCCCCGTCGCTCTGTGTCGCTTGGATCACAAACGTCTTGGACTTGGTATCGTAGCGGCCTCCTTGTACCGAAGTCGCGCGCGCCACCATCGCGCCGTGAGTCTCCGCGTCGCCCTGCAGCGCCAGCATGAGCGCGTGCGAGTCCACGATCCCTGTCGATGGCGAGAAGACGGCTTCGTGGCAGTCCACTTGCGGCTCAATAGCGCGTGCCTCGCTCTGCGTCAGCAATTTGAGGTCAGTCACGCCGTTCTGGAGGCCTCGCTTGAGGATCGACCGCAGCTGCTCGGACTGGTGCGAGTGGGCCACAACGAGCTTGCCACATTGCGAGAAAGGAACGTTAAACTCGCGGCAGAAATCGTAGAGCTGTTCTCGCCCTGTAACACACAGCTTGGCCTTCCAACTGTCCTTGGCGTAGTAGATACCCGCTGCAATATATCAAGTATTGAAGTTCAGTTGTGTACACCACACCAAATCAGAGGGAAGTCATCGACGTACCATGCACGACCTCACTGTTTCTCGCGCTGGTTTCCTGTCCCACGAGTGCGTTCCTCTCCAGTAGCAACACCTCAAGGCCTCGAACGGCCGCCGTTCGCGCTACGGCCAGCCCCACGACGCCCCCTCCGGCCACTACTAGCGTCTTCGGCGGCATCCCTACCGTTCAAGGTACCGCTGTCACTTCCAAATGACTCCCCGCCTCCCGATTGGCTAAAAACCCTTTCTTCCACACTAATGTTACGTAGCGCACACCACATATTTTGACAGCCATCCAACCCAATAGTCAAGTTGCACTGCATTCATAGCGCACCATGAGCGACTCGGAGGACGACGTGCTCGACTACGAGGCAGAAGCCATCGACGTGGAGCTTGGCTTCGTGTGCGAAGAACCTGTGGGAATTGATGCCCAGCCATTGCACCTTGAACCGGATTGGACCCAGTGGGACGGCGGACAAGTTGGTGGCAAACCGAGTTGGTTGTGCCCATCGACGAATTGCCTGCCCTCCAGCGAGCAAGTGCGATGCGTGGAGTGCAGCAATCCTCTGAGTTTCCTGCTGCAGATCTACTGTCCACTGGATGAGGAGGCGGACGCTTTCCACCGCAGTCTCTACGTGTTCGTTTGCCGTTCTTCGGGCTGTGGACGTCAGGGAGACGGTAAAGCGTTCCGGCTGCAACTGCCCAAGGGCAATGCCTTCTACGCTGCCGAAGCAGGAGCGACGGAGCTGAAGGAGCTGGAAGTCAAGCCGGAGCTCTGTGCACTGTGTGGACAACGCGCTTCGCTCAAGTGCAGCGCGTGTCACGTGGCTCAGTACTGCTGCAAGGCCCACCAGAAGGACCACTGGACGAACGGAGGACACAAGCAGAGCTGCAAGCAATGGTGAGTGAGGGTGAGGGTTTCGACGAAGGAGGCTTGCTCATGGGGATGCTTCTGTGGTAGTTTGGAGACGCAGATGCTGGTCGAGGAGGACGCGGCTCGGGAGAAGACGATCACGACAGGATCCACGTGGGTCTTCCCGGAGCTGGACCTTGAGATCGATCATGAACCGGACAGCAGCGAGGCGGCCACTGAGTACGTTGCCAATAGGAGAGATTGCTATTCTGCAGTGGCCTAACGAACTTGCCGCTGCTTGCAGGCAAGAAGCCAAGATGCTGGCCGAGTTTGAGAAGAGTGAGTGCAGCTGTGGCTCTGCTGGACGTCAGCGGACTGAGGCTAACCGTTCTTGCTGTGTCACTAGGCAAGGATCAGGAGGAGGACGAGGACGACATGGGGATGGACGTCACTCAGCAGGACCTGAACGAGGCTCTTGGCCACACAAAAGACCAGGATCCGCAGTACGTGCGTTTCCTGACGCGTGTAGCGTTGGCGAAGGACCAGGTGCTGCGCTACTCACGCTGGAATAACGACGCCGTGCTGTGGGTGCACTCGGAGGGCATGCACACAGGCCAGGTGCCGCCCTGTGAGCGGTGCGGCGGCGAGCGCAAGTTCGAGTTCCAGGTGCTACCTCAGCTGCTAAACTACTTGGGCGTGGACCAGCAGAGCTCACTGGGAGATCTTTCGTCGCGCAGCTGCGAATGGGGCACTCTTGCTGTCTACACGTGCGCCAAGAGCTGCCCGCTCGAGACCCAGAGCGTCCAGGAGTTCCTGCACTACCAACCCGCGTACGCCGGCACCACATAGACGGAAGCAACTTAATCAAAAAACCCACTTTTTTAAAACAAACTAGGTTTTTTACTTGAAGTAAAATAAATTGTCACATAATTTTAGTCGAAGTGGTCTCGGTGTCTGATGCCGAGGTCGCTTGGCTGAGTATTGATAGGCCTCGACCACCAACGTCTGAGTCCCAAGTTCTCTTTCTCCAGAGATCAAGATTTGCCACTTCATTTACCAATTAGCCACCAGAAGAGAGTGTTTGTATCCAAGAACCGATCAAAGCTTGACGACAAAAGCCGTGTGCGATGTCGTCGCTGCGTGTTCGCACCAAGAACAAACTGTTGACGGTGTTGGGCGCCGCCAAGCCGAGTACGAATGTGGCCTACGATCTGGCCTACTCGGACTTCGAATCGACGTTGCAGCGGCTTTCGACGCTCAACTCGGCGTTGAGGAGCTACGCCGGCGCACTCAAGACCTTCCACGGTGCAGCGACTTCCGTTGTTGGGGCGGTCGATGGCCTCGCGTTTGGAGGTAGCGGCACTGCAAGCTATCAGCAGAAACCTGCTGGAGCCTCGGAGATGCAGCAGTTCGCTGGGGAAGCTCGAGTCGCCTGTGCTGATGTGGACATGATGGTGCTTCAGGAAGCCTATGGACGACTGGAACAAGAGGTTCTGCTGCCCGTGAAAGGCTGGCTGCAGCACGCCCGCTCCCTCCAGAACGAAGCTGCTGCTTTCCAAGCGCAGAAGGCCTTGTATGATCACTACTCGCGTAAAGTGGCTTCACTCCGTGAATCCCACGAGAAGCGAGCGAGTTCAGGACGTAGTGAAAAGACCAAGGAGACGGAGCGCATGTTCCGCAACGAGCACAAGCTGGCGTCGACGACGCAGGAGTACACGCGGCTGTCGGATACCGTGATTCGCGATCTTCGTGCTTTCGTGGTCTCTCGAGACGCCGCGCTGGCGCCGCTGCTTCGACGGGTGCTGCGTGGTCGAGTGGTGTACGCTGAGCGTATGTACGAAGCCACGGGGCGTATCAAGGCGTTGATCGAGGACGGCATGGAGGAAAGTGAGGACGGTGGCGTACTCGGTCAATTTGCAGCGGTGGCTCAAGGTGGCGTCCCCGTTGGCGCTGCAGCCATCATGGCTGCAGCTAGTAACCCTCCACCTCCTTGTACGGTGCGGAAGTCTTCGTTCGAGGAGTTCGTGGGCGAATCGCCCCCCAACATGTCGACGCACCACAGCGTCCACAAGGCTGCGAGCTTGGATAATGGCTGGGATGCGTTTGCCTCGCCTCAACCACCCGAGCACGAGACGCAGATGCCGTCGCCTACCAATGGCTATGGATTCTCGGAGCCCCACTACACACCGCCGCATGCGGTGCCCCAGTTCATGACTGTGAATACTCCGAACGCTGCGGCTAACAGAAACTGGGGTGATGACTTTCCGGCGCCCGTGTTTTCCTCCATGCCGAACGCGATGCCGTCGATGGTACCGAGCCCCCCTCCGTCCCCGACGTCACTGTCGTCAAACCCGTGGGATGCCTTCACAGCGGCGGCGTCGGCTCCATCGGCCGATTCGTTTCCAAGCGAACAATGGGGTGCCACGGTGGGGAATCGAAGCCAAGCGTCCTGGCAGCAACAGCAGCAACAGCAGCAACAAGTGCCCGTGGCGGAGCTCCGTGATATGCACATGAACGCACTCGGTGGCGACGTATCCTCCTTCCGCTAAGTTTTGGAAAATGGACGCCGACTCATGAATTCTTATGTATCAGAGACAAGAGAGCGGAAGCCTACTAACAAGTAAATATACTTGTACCTGGATAGGTACTCTAAAGTCGTGTTTGATCAACCAATTATCGTGAAGAATATTATATTTCTTGAGAGCCACCATTTGATGATATTAGATGAAATTGAGCAATGTAAAGTGCATTCCCGAAACGAGGGTCGCGATTCAATAAATACATACTTCGAAGTAAGCTTGAGTAAAAATTGAATTTGGGTTTTCGTTAATCTCGTCTAAGTATTGGATACAACCTGCCATCCTTATACAATCTATTTCCTTCCCGTGCTGTTCCTGATATTCGTGCACACCTGAAGTATAAACTAGGAACATCGTCGATTTGGTGCCAGGTCTAGGACGGAGCGTCGTTGGTTTGCGAAATTGTGTCGGCCTTGAGCTGCGATAATTCATCATCACGGGAGGCCACTGTCTGCCGCAGTCTCCTGTTCTCCAGCTCCAGCTCGCGAATCTTGCTCATCCGCGTCTCCTGTTCTGCCTGGGCGATTTCCAATCCACGCACGAATTCTCGCAGCAACTCCTTCTGCTTGTACAGCTCGGCTTCATCCGTGCGCTGCCACCGACCGACTCGTTGGTCCATCTTGGAGATCTCGTCCAGGTACTTGGACTTGAGCATTGACGTGAGAGACGGACGGGTACTGCCAGTCGAAGCTGCTGCTGAGGGCATTGGGTTAGGCGCGATGGGGGCTTCTTCATAAATGGCTTCCGGGTGCGTCGGCGCGTCGTGCTCGGCGTCCTCTTCATGCTCTGGTTCCTCTTGTCCATCGCCGTCGTCCTCTTCCTTGGTCTCCGCTAAGTCCTCGTCGTTGTCTGTGAGATGTCGAGACGACGACGCGGACAGCGGAAGCGTCTTCGTACTCGCGCTGCCTCCACTCCCAATGAGCGTCTTGTTGGAGGTATTAGCCGAACTGCCAGAGTGGACGAGTCTGGGGCGTGCATGGTCCTCGTCCTTGCCTTCCTGCTCCTCTTCCGGCTCCGGCTGGTTCATACTGACGCTGCTGGTACTGTGCACGGGTTCACGGCGGAGTAACGGGCGCGTGGCTGCCCTGGACTGCGTCTGAGGGGCCTGACGCTCAAGCTGTCTCGGGGTGGCTTTGCGCTGGACAACAGGCTCGTCCCGTCGTGTCGTCTGGACAGGTGGAGGCTCCTGGTGAGGCGCTGCCGTCGTATCCTCGTCTACCGACGCCAGCTCCTCGTCATCCGGACGCTCCTGGGCTTGCGAGGAGTTCAAGATGACGCGGTTGATGTTGTTGATGGCGAACTGGAGCTCCATCTGGCGCTCGTCGAACGTCGACTGGTTCGCGCTGCTCATCTGCTGCGCGCCAGCTCCTCTGGGCCTCCGACGGAGCTGCAAGTGGTCCAGTTGCTCCTCCAGCTCTCGGATCCGCGCTCGGTACTTCCGCAGCAGCGCCGAGTCGCCCAAGCCTTCGTTTACGACCACCCGATTGCGGACGCGTCGTGCGCGGCTCGCAAACTTCAGCGTGCTGTGCGTCTCCGCCAAGCACTCGACGGACGGTGACGCCGTGCAGACGATCGCGATCTGTGCCTGGCCGCCCAGCGACGGCTGGAGAATCCGCGTGAGCTTCGAGTTGCGGTACGGCAAGTGCGGCGTGCTCGAGGCTCTCGCCGTGCCCGGCGCGTTCCTGTGGCGGTCGCGACTGAGCTTCCAGATGATATGGCCTAGCGTGAGCAGGCTGCGGTTGATGAACTTGCCTTCTTCCAGCGCCTGGCCTGTGGTATTGGCGAGTCGTACGCTTTCCGAGCCGGCGAGGTCGATAATATTCAGCGTGGCGGAGCGAACTGGCGCGACTTGGCCACGGTCTCGACTACTGCGCTTGGCTTGGCTCTCGATCACCTTCAAGCAAGCAACGAACAAGCCAGACGTGAGGAAGTGAGTCAGTGCAAAGCTCCGTCCAACTGTAGCAGGCTGCCTGTCTGACCACGGACTCGCCGAGCAACAAGCAAGACGCTTTACCATTCGGAAGACGACGTGAGACCTGGAGGACTGGTCGTTCGACTCCGTCATGGCCATGTGACGGTGCAGGTTGCCCACTTCCACGAGCGACAGGACGTGCTCCGTGGAGAGCACGATCTCCTCCCGCAAGCCTTTGATCACTACGTCCTTGGTGACAAACCCGTCGCGCGCGTTGCCACTGCCTGCCGCTGCTCGGTTGTGTACGTCGTAGATCTTAATGTCCGACTTGGCGCCTGCTGCGAGCAGATCATGAATCCGCTCGTTGTAGATCTCCAGATACGAAAAGCGCAGCAAGAACTCCATGCTCGGATGTCTAGCGATGTGGTCGAACATGTCTTGTACGCCTAGCTGGATGATACCGGGATCTCCTCGTCCTCCCTGTCAAATTGTGACCCCGAAAAAAGGCAACACAAAAAAGGCAACTAGTCAGCAAAAAAAAGAGTCGGTTACATTTGACCCAAAACAGCAAAAAAGGACAAACCTGCATGGTGTACGTCTTGCCTGTGCCTGTTTGACCGTAGAGGAAGACGGACGAGTGGTAGCCCTCCGTCGCCGCCATGATGGCGTCCTACATACCGGAAAAAAACGCTGGTTAGAGCACCGTCGTCGATTTGTATGAGGGGTGGGATGCGTCCGCATCCTTGCACCAGCAAGAAGCAGCTAAGTGAGCTCCAAGACGCTGAGCCAAACGTGGCTGTCTTAGTCAGTACGTGTAGCCTGAGCTAGGGGTTTTACCTTGACGGTCTCTTCATACACCGTTTGGGTCTGTGTGGCTGGAGGGTACAAATAGTCGAAAGTGTACGAAGACGGCAACGTGGATCCCGAATCCCGCAGCCTTGACGAAGTTGAGGACGCTGTCGATCCTGCTGCTCGTTTCTTCTCCTCGCCATCGCTCGTGCTCACTCGAGACGGGATCTGCGCCGGGAAAATCTGCTGATAAATAGTGTTCTCGTGCCTGGCAAATGGGTTCAGTAGGGACCAAACAAGAAAGGTGAAAAGGGTCAGCATGGGCAGCATGGGCATCTGGGTCGTGAAATCGGGATCGGGGTCGCACCAGGCCCAGGCCGCTTTGCCGCCGGCCTTGAGCTTCTCGGTGCGCGTGAAGGGGCGCAGGCGGACGCACACCTTGATGCGTTTGTCGCGCGCGGGGGGCGCCGAGGCGCTGGACGCCATGCGGGGGGAGCCTCGAGGGGAACGTGAATCCGATTCTAAGTCCAAGCTCGGGGGCACGCCGACGTCGCTACAGACGGCGCAGAGAGCGCGCGCCGCGTCAATGGCCGCCCGTGACCCATGGTGGTGTGCTCCACACCAGCTCAAACGAGGCAGCAATTCGCCTCGTCAAGCGGGTGAAGTTGAGCGGGCGAGGGTCTATCAAGGCACGAAGGCTGCTGCTTTGGCTGTGTGAAGCTGAAGTCGCAGCTGCGGAGCTCTATTGCTGCTGCTGGGAGATTTTTTGGTCGCTACGTTGCGATGCTGCAATGGAGCTCCAACGGGACGATCGGCGTTAGTTCGATAGGTTCCTTTTCGACGGAGTCAGCAGCGATAGCCATCCTGCTGCGCTGACTCGCCAGCAACTGGCTCGAGCGAGCCAGACTGGCAGCTTGCAGCTTGGGAAGCACCGGCGGATTCCGCTCGGCGGACGCGAACGCCCTCGGAAGGCGAGTTGCTGCACTTGTCCACCCGCGCCAGTCGTTCGCGGCCCGATCAGACAGGCTGCGGCCAGAGTTGGACGTCGAGCGGTGCAGCGACGCAGCGCAGAAGGCAACAGATTGGACGCCGAGACGAAACACGTTGAGGAAGAGGAGCAACGTGAGACTTGCAGCTGAAGATGAAGCTGCTGGCTTTGGGGCTCGGGGATCCATTGCGACGTGGCGCGATCTTCGCATTTGGTGAGCAAACATCTTAGGTTGCTCTAACGAGAGGTGAGCCGAGCCGGCCAACCTCGCCCAACCTCGCAATCGGACGACGCCGCGTTGCATACACTTTCCAAGATTAATCCGTCAGCGTCTCAGATCTGAATCTGAGTGGGTCCAAAATGTGGGGCGCCCCACATTTGGTCAAGGTCTAAACCACAATTTCAGCCCCATGTTGGCCGCTTCTTGTCACTTGCTCACGCGGCCGCGCGCTGCGCTCGCCAGTCGCTGCTTGACCTCTAATAGCAGAGGCACAATGCAGATCCTCGAGACCGTCGACGCCTTCCGCCAGGCGCGCCGCTTGCTGCCCGCGAACGCTTCCCTGGGTCTCGTGCCGACCATGGGGGTGCGTCTCCTCCTACTGCAATCACTGCTAGTAACTCGTCAAGCTCTGTTCTAACAGGTACTGCCACGCTCTAATTGCTGCTCCAGGGTCTCCATGAGGGCCACATGTCCCTGGTCAAGCAAGCGCGCAGCTCGTGCGACTTGGTGGCCGCCAGCATCTTCGTCAACCCGGCGCAGTTCGGCCCCAACGAGGACTACTCCAAGTACCCGCGCATGTTCGAGAAGGACGTGGCGCTGCTGGAGCAGCAGGGCGTGGACCTCGTCTTCTTCCCGTCCGCCGACGAGATGTACTCGCCGCACCACCGCTGCTACGTGGACCCCGAGGGCTTCGACGACCTGGTGGAGGGCAAGTGCCGCAAGGGCCACTTCCGCGGCGTCGCCACCGTCGTCACCAAGCTCTTCAACATTGTGCAGCCCACGCACGCCTTCTTCGGACAGAAGGACGCGGCGCAGGTCGTGCTCATCAAGCGCCTGGTCGCGGACCTGAACCTCCCGGTGCAGATCCACGTCGTGCCCATCGTGCGCGAAGCGGACGGCCTTGCGCTCTCCACGCGCAACCAGTACTTGTCCCCAGCGGAGCGTGAGGCGGCGACGGTGCTGCACCGCGGACTTGCTCACGCACAGGACGTGTTTCAGACGGCCAGGCAGAGCGGAAAGGCGACGATTCAGGCTGCGGCGCTGCGTGACGTCGTCAAGGGAGAGTACGAGCGCGAGCCGCTCGTGACTGCCATTGACTACGTGTCGGTGGGGTCCAAGGAGACCATGCAGGAGCTCTCCGAGGTCGACACGGTCCAGGGAGCCATCATGTCCGTCGCCGTGAAACTCGGCCAGTGCCGCCTGATCGACAACCTCGTCCTGTAGATCCAGGAGACTCCAGCCCTAGACGAACACTGGTACGAAGGAGTGAATAAGCTTCAGTTACGAATGCAATGTTGATGAGGGCGACAGAGTCAGCAGGTGACGACGCAATAGCTCAGAGACTGCGCTTCTTGATGGTTGGAGCGCCCCCTGTCATATCCAACGAGCGTTTGCGACTTGACGCTGCAGCGGTGGAGCTTGTCTGGTTCAGCACGTCTGCATCCCAAGCGTCCCAATCCAAGTCATCGAGCCCATCGTCGACCGCAGAACGAGCGGTGCTTGCAGACGTCAACGAGGCCTTTCGATTGTGATTGCCCTGGAAAAATGGAGACGACTTGGGCGCTGGCGGGGCCTCCACCACTTGGACAGCGGAATCGAGCGCTTCCAAGCTGTCCAGCACGGTGCCCGATCGAGCACTTGGAGCGGGCGCTGGGGTCAGGTTGTGCTGACGAAGCAAGCATGATCCTGTTAGGCAAGCAGCACGCAGCAAACGCCAGTTCTTGTACAGACCTTTTCGAGGTAGGACTTGACGATCGCAATGATCGATTCGCCGTACTTCTTGGCGCGAGTTCCTCCGACGCCGTCAATCTCGAGAAGCTCGGCGTTTGAAACGGGGACCGAGTTGGCGATCGCGGCAATCCCCGACGTTGGGACGATATGGTACGGCATGACGCCAAGGCTGTCGCAAACACTTGCACGCCAATCTTTGAGTAACTGGGCAAGTGCCTCGACGTGGCTTTCGGGGATCCTGTCGACACAATAAAGTGGTCAGGTGAGCTAGCCGAGCAATTCGAAAGGGGAACGACAGCACGTACCTCCTGGACGACTTGCTTTCCGGAATGAGCGGGAATGCGGTTGCTTTCGATGGCGGGACGACAACCTGAACCACGTCCTCCTCGGAGTCATCGCTTAGTTCTTCGACCACATCCTTGGCACTCCTTTTTGGTCTCTTCTTCTTGCTCGTTTTGCGGGTTCCGGTCGCCTTGGTCATCTTGGCTGCAGCTTTCTTCGGTGCCTTCTTCTTGGCCTTCGAACTCTCTGGTGGTGCGCCATCACTTGCGGACGCACGCGTCTGGTACTTTGTTTTGCACACAATGCGAACTCGCTCGCCACGCAGGAGCCTGTTGGCGTTCATGCCTATTGACAAGAACGTCGTCGTAAAGCCCTTCGCGTTGGATTTGTCCTGCACGCGCATCTTACGTTGTCAGCTCCATTGTTTTTTCAGGAAGCTCCCAACCTTAATGCCTTACCACTTCGCCGAGATATTGCCGAAGAATCATGTGATACAAGATGCGTTCAACTTCACTTCGAGAGTACCGCCCTTTGCCTTTGCCAAACCCTCCGAGTTGGGAGAACTGGTCTTGTTTCCACTCCCTGCCTTTAATAACCGAGCCGAGAAAGATCTGAGCCGTCTGCACGAGTGTTGTCGGATCGCCAGATTCCTGCAGGCTTTTGACTAAGGTGGAGGGCACGAGATGGGTTAGTAAAAGACCCCACGCTCGATGCCTTCTGCTCATTGCACGTACTAATCTGGGCGAGAGCAACGCAGTCCTCGGTAACGTCCGACTTCTCGAACGAAATCCCCAGCGCCTTGTTCTTGCAATTGTCGCAAGTTCCGTGGCACTGCTCACTCGAAAAGTGTTCCCCAAAGTACTCGAGCAGAGACGTCCGGCGACACTCGACTTGATTCTCACAGAATTCCGTCATTCGTCGCAGGTTTTGAAGATGAACGTTCCGATGCTGCATGTTGTCGCGGTCCTTTGTGATCAGCTTGCGTCGTCGCGTCTTAATTTCGAGATAAGGCTCGTTAGTCCTACATGGTACTTATCACAGTTAAAGGAGCACAAGACCCACCAAATCCGAAAAGGAATAGTAGAGAATGCAGTTCGCCACTTCGCCGTCTCTTCCTGCTCGCCCAGCTTCCTGTTAAGGAAAAGAGTTAGCGGGGTCCACATGGTCAACAAGGAGCGAAGAGCCTCCCTCACCTGGTAGTAATGCGTCACAGACTGCGGGAGTGTGTGGTGAATGACGTAGCGCACATCGGGCTTGTTGATTCCCATTCCAAAGGCAACAGTAGCGCAAATGAGCTTAATGTTTCCTTTGCTCCATTCGTGGTGCCGTTGAGCACGATCTGTCGGTTCCAATCCTGCATGGTAAAACGAAATTTGCTTTGCTTTTCGCGTGTGCTCGAAACCCAGCGCTTTGATCAGCTTTTCAGCGGTTTGCTCGCAATCCTTCTTTGACAAGCTAGTGTAAGGAGCATGACGAAAACGAAGTTAGCCGTATCTCACGCACGACAAGTGAACGTCAAAGTTTTTACCAGTAGATGATCCCCGAATCGTCAATATGATTTCGAACATAATCCGCCAGTTCGGTATGGAACTTGGAAGTCTTCTTGCGCACATCATACGTCAGGTTTGGCCTGCCGGTTTCACAACATGGTTACTTAGCTGCTCGACTGGCCCCATAACAGTGAAAGCTGACCACGTACCGATTGAAGCTTGAACGAGTGATGAACGGATGCTGCAGCTTCAGGTTTCTGACGATATCTGCTTCCGTTTGCGTGTTTGCTGTCGCGGTTAGCGCCATGATTGGGACCTGAAGGAAACCACTACAGTCAGCTCAAATGCCCCCTCAACATCGCCAGTTGAAAAAGAGTCACGCACCGATGGATACTTGGATCTGAGCGTGTCCAGATTCATATAATCTTTCCGGAAGTCATGCCCCCACTGGCTAATGCAGTGCGCCTCGTCAATCACAAATCGAGCCAGAAGCCCTCGCTTTTCCAGCGACTCGAACAGGTTATTGAGAAGATTGCTTGAGGCGATTTTCTCGGGGGTCACATAGAGCATTTTGATCTTGATGGAGTTCGAAAACAGCTCCGAAATGATTGGCTTCTGCACGGTATCGTAGTCCTGGTCGCCATTGAGCTTCGCAACGCCCACGTCCAGGGCCTCTAGCTGCTGAACTTGATCTTGGATTAATGACACCAAAGGAGAAATGACAATGGTAACGCCGTCATCGATGCAGGCAGGCAGCTGGAAGCACAGGCTTTTACCACCTCCTGTGGGCATGAGTACGAAAACGTCGCGCCCACTAAACGCCTCCAAGACTGTGCGCTCCTGGTTAGGCCGAAATGCGTTGTGGCCAAACACGTCACGAAGCACTCGTTTGGCACGCAGCATTTTCGCATTGACGCTTGGGTCGCTGGAGACGCAGGGCTGATCCACAACCACCTGGCGAGTCTGCTGTGCTCCACTCGAGTAACGGTCACCTCCAGTGCCTGACTCCCTGTCCACCCACGAGTTAAAGCCACAAGTACTGCACCGATAGTATAGTCGATTAGCATTCTGTCCATGCTGCACGCGTGCCTCCACAGTCGCCATTCCACAAGAGCACGTTGGATTGTTGCTGGACGTGTCGACCCCAGTACTGAATGGTTGATCCATCTGCGGGGGTCGTGGCGGGGGCTGCACAGGAGAAACATTGCGGCTGAGTGGAGACGCCTTTGCAGTCCCTTTGCACTCCCTGTACCGCTTGCTCAGCACCTCCAGTTCTTGTTCCAGCTCTGAGCGGCGTTTCTGCATAAAATACGGTACTTCTCCTTCAAGTGAGGCATCGTCACATTCTTCTCGCACTTTGCGAAGATTCTCCCGTGTCAGTTTGATCGACTGGCGAAGCTCTTCTGCCATTGCCGCACTCGCTGTCTCCTGCGATACACTTGTCTGCGTAGAAGGAGGGGACTTGAAGCTCTCATCTGACATGGGCGATCTATGTGGAGCAACTCGCCGCGTCTGTTGCTGTGCACGCTGGTGCTTGGCAACCAGTGCATCAACGTCCACATTCTCGAACAAGCTGTCTTCGTCGTCGTCCAGGCCTGTACATGATGTCTGCTGCGGTTTCGGCTGAGCCTGTGTCCCTGCTGCATTATTCTGGTATCCCGAATAAGTCCGACCAGCCGCTGGCGGCGACGGCGACGGCGTCGTCCTCGTGAGATCCACAACAGCATTCTCCACAGCTGCAGCCTGAAACCTCGTCGATGAAGCTGCAGCAGCAGCACAACCTCCTCGATCTCTTACTGGATCACCAGTATACTGCCTCAGCTGCTCTACAGGAGCTGACGTCGGCTCTGTATTGATGACGGGGATCGTCCCCAGTGCGATCCTGGGCGTCGGCACCACCTTGAGCTTCGTAGACGCCTTGGATCTCGCCCGCAAGGCTTGGAATGTCAGCAGTGCATCTCTTCCTCGCTGGATGGTCTCCAAACAGTTTTCCTTCTCTGCAGCTCCGTCGTTGGCCCTGCATTAAGGCCAGTAAAAGGGTACACACCGTTAGAAAACAACGGTGAGTGCTATGCAGCCTAAAACAGGCCACTTTAGTGTTGTGCGTTGCCTTACGCTTGCTTTCGAGCAGCGCGACTGTCGAGATAGGAGCCAATGACGTGCGAGTTGAGGCATTGTTGCAGTGCGTTCTTCGGAGCCTAAGGGACAGGATTAACGGGTTATTACGCGGCAAGGAGGGCGAGACAGACACCGAAAGGGGTGTTGTTAGATAGCGATGTGTCTTGACTGTGTACTGGTTACCTTGTCCGCCCACGCGAGCTGCTCCTTGAGGTTGACTCGCGGCGCGGAAGCCGCGCTCCGTTGCGCGTTCGCGCGCATAAGTGCGGAATGAAAGTGAATGTTTAGTGCAGCTTTTGAAAAGGATGTCATTAATCCGACTGAGTGACATGAGCCTGTATTTTTACAGGCTTTATAAAAACAGCTTGCGGCTACAAAACCAAACTCGGAGATCTGACCGTTGGCGAGCTCTTCCGCGGTACAATGGGTCGAACGACGAGAGCTGCGCCCTCATTCCAAAGGAGGTACAGGATGCCTGTCAGTCAAGGAACTTCTCTTGTACTCCGAAGGATTTAGCTGCACCGCACTGAATCGACACGTTGGTCCTGTTCAATTTGGTTGTTTTTCATTCACTGGTTGTCCGACGGCGAGCCTCTTGGTGCACGTTTTCTCTCCGATTGGAGTGAGCACAGCTGTATGCGATGACAGCTCCAGTCAAGATTCGAAGTTGGCGAGATCGTCCAAGCAGGGAGGGAATGCATCCGAAAAGCTGCAAAAAATACGGGTGTATCGGATTGAATGCTGCATACTTAATCCAAGCAACGCAGCATAGTCTGCAATCAATTGTTTTGAATAAAGTGGCGTGCGCCACACCAGTTCTGAAGACAGTTGTCCGACGGCGGCGCCCAAATCCCTCGGGAGCTCATTTCACATTTCTTTCCGCTGTAGTTGGCGCGATCTCGCGTGTATCAAAGCTCCTTGGCGTCACTCGACAATCGCTGCGAGAGGACGAAGGGAGAAAGCTCCAGTTTTGGATGGATATGGCTCCACTCACACTCAGCGCCCACGTGGAGTCTCTGACTCTGGCTGACCACGAAAGTCTCAGCTCCGCGTTCCTCCTTTCTTCAAGCGCGTCTTCCGCTAGTAATACCACAGACAACTCCATGGCAACGACAGCCCCCGTTGGATTTGACGGTACCCAGTCGTTCCAAGCGGCTCTAGGCGTGAAAGTTGATGTATCCGAGGCGGCCAAGACCATCAAAACCAAGAAAGCCGGCCCCGAGAAGAAGGTCTTTCGATGCACTTTCCCGGGCTGCGACCGCGAGTTCCAGCTCAAGGGCAACCTCAAACGGCATGCCAACATCCACAACGGCGACAAGAAGTTCGCATGCAAGTTCTGCGGCAAGCGCTTCCTGCGCAAAGCCGACATGGAAGTGCACTACCGCGTGCACACGGGCGAGAAGCCCTACCGCTGCAAGTTCCAGGAGTGCGGCAAGTGCTTCGCGCGCCGCTCCGACCTGCTGAGCCACGAACGCACTCACACGTCAGGCGTCGTCGTTGACTCTCTTGAAGGTGATGATTCGTGTGGCTGACTGTGCTTTCTGTCATCTTCTGTAGAGGCAAGAAGCCCTTCGCGTGCGCGTTCCCCGGCTGCGACCGCAGCTTCGCGCGCAAGTTCGATCTCCACAAGCATCAGCGTCTTCACGAAGACCAGGCTGACGGATCAGGGAAGGCCAAATGCAAGAAGCGCAAGCTTTCGCCGCGCCAAGCTGTTGCTTCGACTCCTGCGACGCCTAAGGGTGGGGACTCTGGCGATGAGAGCTGCGACTGTCCGAGCGACGTCGCGACGCCTTTCGTGGGTGGCGCTACCTCCACAGAAGCTGCTCTGAACGCCGACGTGCTGCTGCCTGAGCACGTGCCCGTGACGACCACTTGTCCACCGTGTCCGGTCGGCCGACGAAAGATCTCGACTGCGGCGTGCGTGGACACCCCGACGAGGCCGACGCGGTATGAGCTCAAGTGTCCCGAGAACCACATCCACTCGCCACCGGCCTGTCTCGCCGCGCTGTCCTCGTGGGACGCCTTCTTGCTGTCGCAGGAGACGCTGGATCTCGCTCGTCCCTTTTCGCTGGATGGCTTCCCGCCGCACTGTCCTTCGACCACAATCGGAACAAGTTGCTGTCCGGCGCATCTCGAGCTGCGGCCTCCTCCGCCCGATGAGATCAACCCGACTTCAGCTGACGCCAAAGTGGCCAATGGACCCGATATCTTGGACCAGCTCCTGTTCGCCCCGATGGCTATGAGCACCAACCCCAAGGGAGAATCGCCTCCTTTGACATCGAGCCTGGCGACTGCTAGCGGTCTCCAGAGCTCGACGCTTCCTGGATCCGTCATCGAGCCAATGAACTTGGCTTTCATCGGACAGGAGAATACGGGAACTCCTAGTGTTCAAGACACGACGAACGCTGGCCCCGCTCAAGCCAAAAGTGGCCCCGCGAAAGTCTGCTTGTCGACGCCGACGCCGGTGGACTCGCTGCTGGACTACTCGCGACACAACCGGTCCTGCGGCCACTTGTCCATCCAGCACGGGGACCACCGCGACTACGTGGTGCAGAACCATCTCGTCTGCCAAGACAGCATCACGAGGTTGGGCTCCCTGAAGCGTGGCCCTGGAGACGCCAAGGCGGAGGTCACGGCTGTCGTGGCTGCCTCGCCTGTCAAGTGCACCTCCCCCAAAGATACCCACCGGCCAGGCTGCGGCCATCTCCCCGTGCGCCACAAGGACCACATCGACTACGTCGTGGAGGACAATTTGATCTGCCAGCAGGCGAGTTGGCTCGAGGACGACCACCTGGAGCTGCTGGGCGACGACTTCTGGGACTTTTACGACGCTATCGACGCTTTCCCGACCAAGTAAGGAATTGTTTACGGAAAGGGTGGGGTTTTATTCGTTAACGTTTAGCTTGTCCAAGACGTTAATTGACGCCATCGAAGTAAGGAATTGTACGGAAAGGGTGGGGTTTTATTCGTTAACGTTTAGCTTGTCCAAGACGTGGAATTGATTAATTCGGTCCCATGAGACGCATTCCTTCGTCTCCCGTGGCGTTGAGGCCGCGGTATCGAGCCACCCGGTACGACGGGTTCAACGCCCACGAGAGAGCATTCAGCAGGCCTTGCGAGTAGAAGCACAGCTCCGAGAGGTAAAGCAAGAAGCCGGAGGTGACCCAGTCGGCTCCGAAAGTCTGCAACCACCCCAACAACGTCGGGAGGGCGAGTGCAGCTACTGTGGCCGCGCAACTTGAGAGAAGCTGGCCGCTGCTGCGACGAACGCGCTCGGCCTGGGGCGGCAGCGACAGCCCGCTCGAGCCGGAGGACGCCAGATACACTGCTGTCCCGGCAAACGTGAGTGCCAGCGTCGCTGGTAAGTAGAACAGGAAGACGCGGGCCCAGCCGGGGCTGTGGCCCACGAAACAGACTCGGCATGGCCCCGCACCGTCCGGCAAAAAGCCAATGACACCAGTGAGCAACGAGAAGGAGCCCGTGACTGCTGCAGAGCACCAAATGACCACGTGATAGACGAGCTTGTACTCCACTGTGCTCGACTGCGTCCAGCGCACGGCACGGATGAGCTCCAGTGCAACCGCAGCACTGAACAGGAGGATCGCCGTGCCCAGAAACTGCTGCGTGCTCTTGAGCAGCGCACAGAAGAGCACGTGCGTCTGGTGAGCGCGCCAGACGCCAGCAACCCAGAGGGTCGAGTTGTAGCCCAGCGTGCACACTGACAGCCACAAGAAGAGCGAGAAGGACCGGAAGCTGCGCAGAACGGGGTACTGCACGAACGACGACACGATGAAGCCCGAGCCAACGAGCGACAGACCCGAGAGGAACAGCACGAGCACGGCGTGGGTATCCATGTCGTACATGTTGAAGCTGTTCTCGAAAAACGGCGACCGCTGGGTCGGCAGCTGGTCCTTCTCGTCCTCGTTGCCGGTCACGGCCGCGTCCTGGCTGTCTTCCACCCCACAGAGCGTCGAGTTGGCCGGGCAGGCGAAGCCCATCTGCTTCTTGTCGACGTCGTAGAGCGAGTAGAACTTCTTCATGAACACGTCGCCCAGCACCCACATCTCCTGGCCGCTCGGCTGCACCAGCACGATGCACGTGAGGCCAACGCAGAGCGTGTAGTCCGCTCCTTCCAGCACGTAGTAGTGCTGGCCCCCGACGCCGATGCGAAGCGGCGGGAAGTCCTCGGGAGCACACAGGAAACACTGGAAGCCGTACTGCACGAAGCCACAGTAGCAGCCCTGATTCTGGGCGAAAGTCGCCACGTCATACAGGAAATTGAGGTACAGCGTCCCTGGGATGCCGATCAGCGACGTGCCGGAGTCCACGAAGGCCACACAGCCGTCTGCGCAGGCATTGCGGTGCTTCCCCACCTTGACGCTGTGCAGATGGATCCGCCAGAACGTCCACTGCCCGAACTGCGGCAGGACGTCCGTCATCTGCCACGACGCTTGCCAGTCGCCCATGAAGTCCTCGTCGTAGCCTCCGAGATGGAGCTCCGAGCCATTGGTGTTGGGGTCGGGGCTCAGGTAGAAGGCAAAGACCGAGTCGAGCGCCGGGTATTGCTCCAGCAAGGCGAAGAAGAGCGGCGGATGGGAGAACGTCGAGAGGCCGTCGAAGGCCAGGCCGAGCAAGCCGTCCGCCTTCATCCTGGCCATGGACTCCTCCTCGGTGTGCACGATGCCCACGGTCGTGTCCTGCACTTGAAACTGCGCCACGTGCACGACGTCCTGGCCGAAATGGCCGCTCACTTTGCCGCTGCCGTACTGCACGGCGAAGGATGGACGGCTTGTGGACTCGTGGAACGTGCTGGACTGCGAGTGGTTGAAGCGGTCGTCGCCCGCACAGGCGGCGCAGCTCTTGCCAGGCACCCACAGGTCGCTGGAGCCTGTGTCGAAGCACACCAGTACCTCCTGCGGCGGGGAGCCGATGGCGATAGGACCGAAGAACTGGAACTCCATGAAGTTCTCCAGGGGGATGTGGCCCGAGGCGGCGAGCTGTTGGGCATTGTGCAGCACGTCCTGGCCCTGAAGCTTCTGGTCCTGCTCGTATTGGGGTTGCAGGGCGTTGAGGCTGCTTAGGACGGTCTCGGCCTGCAGGACGTCGGCAGTCTCAGCGTTATTGGGCTGAGAATGGGCCTGTAGGAGCTGCCGGGCGCTGCGACGATGGGAGGTGGTGGAGAGCGGGATGCGGAGCAGCGCTTGAGTGGGCTGGACGGACAGGGCCAGTGACACGAGCGCCGCGACGGCCGCCAGTCGCCGGAACATGGGACGTGCGTGTCAGGAGGTGAATTGCGGAATGGACCTGATACCAAAGTGTTTAAGTTTGAGAGAGAAAAGTCGGATACCCTGACGTATCGGATATCGAGCGAGCAATGTTTTGTATTGCAATTTTGGATACATTTTGTAGAACCTGTAGAAAAGGATATTGTGAGGAGTTGTGAAAGAGGAAAAGTGCTGGTTTCGGGCTCCCACTCTGTCCAAAGATCTCGTTCTGTATTTCAGATTCGCTTTGAGACTCGTTGAGGACGTTCCGAGCCGTCATTGACTACTCGATCGCAGCGGAAGGCGTTGAGAGACGTGGTGAAATGGGCAATAGGCAAGGGTGGAGTACATGGCGTTGCTGTGGCGTCCAAGCAAACGAGGTTGCACTGCTCGTAACTGTCGTTCGTGAGAGTTGTCGCAGCTAAGGACCACCACGGCGCATTGGTAAACTGGTTTAAGGAGCTAGTATCCATCATGACTTTGGCTGTCGTGTCAATTGAATTGACTCTCTTCTCATCGCTGACGCTTGTGAGCGTTGGGCAACGACACTTCAGAAGAGCAGAAATCGGTGCAGACGTGGATTCACGCTCTGGTATAGTGAAAAATGCATTGCAACGAACTGACCATTTGCAGTAAAGATGTCGAAGCTACTGTAGGATGCAATCGTGTCGTGCAGTACTGCAATTCAATACTACTACGGTATTTTCCGCACGTTGTGGCCGGCTAACGACCCGTGTTTGACGCTCCTTCTGAATTCTCCGTTTTCACAGTTTGTTCACCGGATGCTTATAAGCTAACTCTTTCTTCAGGAATGAGGTTCCGCCAAGGAAATCGAAAATCACCTTCTTCAGTCGAGTGAACGTAGGTTGAATTTTGATCATCGTCGCAGCACTTCGATTCCCCATTACCCGCTAAACGAGCACTTCGACCATTTATCTTCTTCATCTCTACTGCAGAGTGCCGCTTGCAGAGCGTATCAGCTTCATCCTGGAAAATTGCTAGCCACTACCGACTCTCTCCGAAGTTGAAGACTATTGCAATAGGTCGTCAAGGCGACCAGAATATCACCTTCAGTCTCTTCATTCCACGATCATTAATGGGACCCATTTGGACGGCACTTCTTCCGGTATTTCTGTGCGTCTCTCACGACACGGATAGCTCGATTTAGTGTTCATCACCCTTGCTCATTCGCACAGACAATGGTTTCCGTGGCTCCAACACCAGGCCCAGCGTCCGAGTTGATATCTACCGCGACACTCCACAATTCACATGCACCGACTTGGCGCGCCAAGCTTTTGCACACATGGCAGCGTATGCAGCTCAGTTACTACGGTGGCAGCTACTCGATCCATCGAACGCTCGCTTTCGATGAATACTGCAGGAAAACGTCGAGAACTCGCGTCGTTGCGGTCTGCTTGGCCACACCGCTGCCCATGGTGTTTCTCGTCTACGGACAGGAATTGATTCCGCTTCAAGCGTTGGAAGAAGGGTGGGCCGCCAATTACGGCATGTGGATTCGAGCGGCGGTGATGGTAGGCATCGTGACCCACGCGTTGCTGACCCAAGCAACGTACTTAATCGACGATTTCTCGGTCACCTTGCACCAGCGACTCGTGCTCTGCTTCAGCATGCCTGTGCTCGTCACTTCTATGGCGATGCTTGTTACAGCAAACGTCGTCTTTCCCATCCCTTTTTTCATCCTGTTCGTGCCACCCCCGTTTTACGTGATGCTGGTCGTCATGATCCAAGTGGTCGTGGGCGCTCGAGCCTTCCGCGAAATGCTGGCCGACCGCGTCCAAGTGACTCGATGCGTCCGCTTCGTGTGTGCTCAGACCTCGACAGTATTCATTTTTCCTGTCTACGAGATGCTGTTTAGCGCAACTCAAGGCACACGCTACCAGCTCCTAGTGATCCTTCTTCTTCCCGTGATCAAAGTGGCCTTAAAGAATCTCGTGCTTTACTTTGCTAAGGCGCTGGAAGACATGGCTCCCGTCGAAGTGATCTTCACGGCGGACTTCTTCAACGCCATCTACGTGGCAACGAGCATGCACAGCTCGACGTCAGCTAGCGCCATCGTCGCCATCACAATCACCGATCTCTCACAGACGGCCATCATGCTGTATGGACTTCAGCGTCGTACGGCCACCGTTCGCACCAGACTTCAACAGCTCCGAGGTAGCAATACCGACGAAGAAGACATGTTGTCTATGGTGTGCTTCCATATCTGCCGTAACCCTGACGCTTTGAGGGAGCACGCGCATGTTCTGATCCGAAGACGATCATGTCTTCCTCACGAAATTGCGAAAGAGGACGACCGCTTGCTCGACAGTCTGGATCAAATATTCCAAGCCCCGACCATAGACAACCAGCAGGATCCGACCACCTCGGCGTTATGCTGCAAGCTCAAGCAAGCGGAGATTGGTCATTCAGCACCAGTTGTCCCTACTACACAAACAATGGCACAGCCAAGCTTGAAGAGCCCAAATATTCTGCTGGAATCGCTGCAAATGCTCTTCACGATGGAGTGTCTTGTCACGACCGCCTACCTGGAAGCTTTTATGCCTCTATTTTACAGCAACTTCATGCTATTGATGGTGTACCTTCCGAACGTGAAGTATCACATGGAGATGACGGGCGTCACCCGGGAAAATGTTGTCTCGACGGTGCTCCCCCTGTTTGTCTTCGGCTTGCTGCAGATCGCTTCTTTCATACTGCTGGGAATTGTGATTAAACGCAACTGTAGAATGCAGGCGCTTTACCATCTCGCGTTCGTGTTGGAGATGCAGCGGTCGCTGGTAGTTTGCAAGATGATGCTATGGATGGTCATCACGCTGTGCTTTCGGGTGACGCATTTCGGTACGCTTCCTACTTTTGCTGTTGGAATGCTGAAAAAATTCCAACTAACTGGTAATTTTGGGGCGCAGGTGTCGATTTCACATTCGAATTCGTTCGTCAAGGTTTCCCCAAGTTTTGGATTCCCAAGGGGTAGCACATGTACGGAACGGCCGCTGACTAAGCGAGAGTTGATACCTGAAAACACGACTTGAGCATGTGGCGTACATGCAATTGCAAATAGGACACTTGCACATTTTCTTCGTTACAAATTGCATTATTTATTTTAGGGAGAGCCAAAACTGGCATAATTTTGTGCTAATCTTTGGAGTTTTTTTTTTTTCAGATTTCAGATTAGGATCTACTAGGGGTTTGGTGAGATCTGCGGTGGTTTGTTCGGTTCTCGTTGCTGAGTTGATCGGGGTGCGGCGTAGTTGACTTTACTAGACGATGCGCCATTTTTTGCGGGATGGCGGCTTGGGCGGCGCCTTCTGGAGCGATTCAGCATGCCTGCGTTTGGACGTTGCGGACACATCGAGGTCAACTGCGTCTGAAGTCGCGACTGAAGGTTATCAGCGCTCGGCATAGCAGTTCCTTAACCTATACGTAGCTGTTGATGTAACGAGCATGCTTCGCCATGTGCCGCACTCTTAACGTGTTTCCGTTGTTTGCAACGACCGCAATCGTGCTTTAGTTGTCACAGTAGACCGGGACTTGTTGCCCCTCTCCGTCGTAACCTAGCTCCAGCAGAAGCTCACGACTACCATCTTGGTACACTTACAGCAAGCTACCAGCTCAGAGCTGCACATGTACCCAGTAACACGTCGCTGTCCATGGTTCTCCCACAATCATGTGTTGCCATTCAGCTGCAAAGCGTAGCCCGTTACCAACCGACTTGTGTCCGGGCACGACTGATGGTCAGTGTGGTGTAGTGAACACCAAAGTTCGCGGACTCAGCTATTCCCTGTCAACCAACTCAGCGAGTGGCTCTTAGGAGAA
>AWVW02034704.1:0-14470 GCA_000500225.2 Phytophthora pinifolia
ACCCATGCCTAACTACGAGCCGATCAGGCGAGCTCCACAATAAGCAACGGGGTGTCAACGCATAACCCGTAATATTCTATAATAATCAGATGAGAAAGGGCAAGCAGCCGAAAGCAGTGCAATGACATTTGTTATTTTGAAGGAACGATGTCGGCGCGAGTGGCACTCGCGCTGCTTCTGCTCCCGGGCGACATGGCTTTCTCCGCCGACGTGCTGCAACTGCGGACTCTACAGCCGACCACGTCGCAGCAATTCCACGTGACTGCAGCAGCCTTCGGCGCCCCGCTGCCGCGCGTCTCGTGGCCGTCCTCGTTCTACTCGCGTCCCAGCGGCCAACTCGAAGTGAACGCCGCCTTCTCGACGCCCGACCAGTCACTGCAGCTCGTGCGGGCCAAGATGACGGCCGACTGCAGTGCAGTGAGCCGCGCGGACGAAGAAGAAACGGCGTGGCCGACGCACATGGCTCTGCTGCTGCCTCGAAGCGTCACGTGCAGCGTGGAGCAGCAGGCCAAGGCCTCCGAGCAGGTTGGAGCTTCATTGGTTATTATTCGAGACTCCATTGCTGGTGCCTTTGCGGCTACAAGTCTGGAGCTGCGCAACGGCGCGTACTATGACTGTGCACTGGGTGAAGAGACGGTGACGAGCAACAGCTCCGTGTTCCCGGAGCTCGCAGACCCTTTGTCGGCCTGGTCGTGCTCTTCGAAGCCCGCTTGTGTCACGAGCACGTGCGTGCTTACTGGTAAGATGAGGGGCGTGGTGCCAACGGCTTCGAACCAGTTTCAAGCGTGCTGCTTCACGAGTAACTGGCTGCAGATGCAGCCACTGTGGGATGTGAAGGTGACGACGGTGGCTAGCGTGGTCGCCATTCCTGTGCTGCTGGTGGCTTTCCAGGACGGAAATCAGATTGACGACGTTGCGAGCATCATTGGAGATACGGACGTGCTGGTCTGGGCGTTCAACACGGAAGAAACGCCGTGGAACTTGTCGATGGCGGCGACGTGGCTGCTGGCCGTGCTCATTGTCATGGGGGCGGCGTACTATTCCTGCAGCGAAGAGCGAGAACTCTCGTACGGCAAAGTGGCGAGGATTCTAGCTGGAACACTCGATCGGAGCCCTTCGAGCAGCTCGATTTCGACAACAGTAGAGTCTGCTACTGGAGCAAGCGAATACGTGAGCGTGGATGATGACAGGCTCGAGCTTCGTAGCAGACATGCGATTTACTTTCTCGTGGGGGCGTCTTGTATGCTGGTACTGCTGTACTTTGTGCACTTGGCGCTTATGCTCAGCGTATTATTCGCGGTCGGCGCTGGAGCAGCACTCTCGCACGTATTTACGCTCCCCTTGGTGGCTCGGATGGCCTGTCCGACCAGCAGCGTTCGACAAGCTGCGCTTCTACTCCTCGTGGTTCTTGCAGCACCCGCAGTGGCGCTATGTTGGTTTCTGGCGCGCTCTCAGTCGTGGATTTGGCCCATCCAGGACCTCCTGGCACTGACGGTCTGCGTTGTGTTCATTGATGTCGTACGGCTACCGAATCTGCGCGTGGCGACGAGCTTGCTAACTGCCGCGTTCGTCTACGACGTGTTTTTCGTCTACGTCTCTCCGCTGCTGTTTGGCTCCAACGTGATGGTCGAAGTGGCTGCTGGGGGCGGAAGCTCTCGGCTTGGAACGGATGCGGCCGACAGCAGCCCGCTCGTCCGGCAACCGACCCCAATGGTGCTACGTGTTCCGCTGGTATTCTCGGTATATGGAGGGGAGGCACTGCTCGGCCTGGGAGATATCATCATTCCGGGCTTGCTGGTAGCGTTCTGTATTCGCTGCGACTATAGCTGTGGTCAGCCGCTTTCGCGAGGATACTTGTGCGCGTCCGCTTCCGCTTATGCAGTGGGGTTGATGGCCGCGAATGTGATGGCGAGCGTACTCCGAGATTTTGTCGCTGGGCAGCCAGCGCTCATGTACATTGTTCCGACCATGCTAGTCGCCGTGCTGGGTCTTGCGAGGTTTAATGGAGAGCTTGGCGTCTTGTGGCGTGAGTCAATGTACTTCCAAGCACCAAGTTATTGCCATGCTTCCGCGCTCGAAGACGAGGCAGATGTAGAAGCTCAGCGGCATGGAGAACAGCGGCCCCTTCTTGCCGAAGATTAATATTAATACATGTTTTAAACTCAAGTATTTAATATTTAACCTCCTCGGTCCTGTTGCCTCACGACTTGAGCACAAGCTTTTCTCTTTCGGCATAAAGCCTGCAAGAAAGGTTAAAGCGTCAGCATAACCAGATTCAATAGACACAAGAAGTACAGCGTTTCGCACCTTTCGAAGTCCTCGTGCGAGATGGATAACATGGACCCATCCATCACCCTGATGAACTCGATGGCACTGCGCAGATTCACGAAGCAGTACCCAGCCCTGTTGGCATTCAGACACAGAAGACAACAAATGTGAGAGAGGCTCTGCTACAGTTGTACTGGGAAGGCGGCGCTCACTTGGACATGAGGTCGGCCTCGTTCCGGTACGCTGCAATGTACTCGCAGTTGGAATGCAGGCGAGCGATTTGCGAGTGCAGCACGATGTAGATGAAAACGGGCAGGAAGTCGTCGGCGCCGGGACGACTGCCCGAGTCTCCTCGGGACAAGTTGAGCACACTGAAAATGACGCTGCAGCACCGAACAATGCAATTGATTTTGTCCCCTGGGGAGCGGAACGAGTTGATCCGCCGCAGTTCGTCCTCCGCCATCGACCAGACGACTTCGTTGCGCATGCACGGCTTGATATCCAGCATGGCCGGCGTGACGAACTAGACGACACAAGCAAAAGACAATGAGGAAAGCGGGCTTGCAAGGGGGTTTTCAATAACGTACCGAAAGCAGTTGCATGCGGCGAAGCAGCGCGTCGTCCTCTTGCCTCCACTCTTGGCATTCCTTCAGTCGGTTGAACGCAATGTCCGACACTTTGTCCATGACGTACTTCTCAACACCGTCACGCGCCCTGGCTAACTTCGCCTCGGACGCATGGCGCCAGGCCGGGTGGTCCACCAAAGTGTCCCCCATGGCTTCAAAAAAGCGGCGGCATCGGCGGCGAAACTCGTGCTTGCCGTAAAAATCGTACTCGACGTAGTCCGTGGAGCGCGGCGGGCGGCCGTCCCCGCGAGGACCCAACACCGAGCCAACGAACATGCGAATCTGGTCCAAAATGTCTCGGGAGGCTGGCAGACTGAGGCGCTGCAGAAACTCCCCGTACGTTAAACTGTCCTCGTCGGCGCCATCATCCACGGCCGGGTGGGCGCTGGACGCCTTCTTCTGACTCCTTGCTTCGTCAACATCAGCGAACAGATTCCGCTGGCTGCGGCTTCTGGTCGACACGATTGACCCGCCGCGAGCTGCCAAACCGAGGCCCTCGTCCTCGTCCTTCCCCCCGCTCACAGGAGCCGCTTCTGGCGACTGGTTGCCGCCAGCGTCGTCGTCGTCCTCGTTCTGGAGCAGCCCGAGGTCGCTCACACTCAATCTCCCCGACATGGTGCGGTTGGACTTACGCAGAAAGCCCGCTGACCTCGCGAAGCCCTCCTCCGTGGGGCTGCTGCCCTGTCGCTCGAGCGACGGACGCCGTTTGACGGTCGACATACTCCTCGGCGAAGTCCACGAGCGTGGCGGCTTTGAAACGGGCTCGCCCCCGTCTCCAAACAGAGAAGACGACGACGAGGTCGTTGCCGTGCTGCTCGAGCTGTACACGCTGGCACTTGCGCTGAGGCTGTTCGACTTGATAGCCGCGCGAGGCGTGTACGGCAGCTCGCCCAAGTCCACATTCACCACGGCCTCCCCAAGCTTGTTGAGCTCCGCCGGCAGATTCTCCCGCAGAGATGCCACCGCCTTCTCGACGCTCTCACCCTGGAACCCCATGCAGTCCAGCTGCGCGTCCAGCATTTGTTGCGCAGGCTCGGCCATCCCTACCGCCCCGGGGTAGCTCTGCACCGTATTTCCATTCGTTTTCTTCAAGTTCCCACCGCCCAATGTCGTCCCCGCTATTGGAACGGGCAAGGCCGATGATTTCTCCTTCGCCGTGGCGTAAATCTTGGCAATGACCTCGTCCTGCTGCTCCACTGCAGTGGTTAGAAACTGGCATCGCTCTCGTAGCCGCGCGAGCTCCAGATCTCTCGCCAGCAGCGCGCTCGTCAGGTCCGCCACCTCGCCTCGTAGCTGCTCGTTGGCTCGACGTAGCTCGCTCATCTCGTCGCTCTGGTTGCCCGCACTCGCGTCGTCCGAGCTCTGCGACGCCGTGGACGACAGCGGCTCCTGCTGCAATGCGTCGTCGATCTTGGCCGCCGAGTCCAGCAGCTGCACGTCTACTTCCTCCTCGTCCGAGCTCCACGCCTCCAGGGCCGTTACTTCAGCAGCTCCGCGTTCCTCTGCGCAAAGAGTACAGTGAGTGGCGTCGATTTTATACATGATACGCTTTTCAACCCATGTTGGGTGTGGCAAAGCGAGAGAAAGCAAGTGTATAACCACCGACCGGGTCGCATGGCAAAGTGGCTGCAAGTTCGCGAGTGGCAAAGTGGCCACGGCCTTCTTTTCTCTTTGGGATCCAACTGTCCACGCTAAGTACGATATCTTGAAGCGACGTGGATGTAGCCATATGTTTGACAAGCATATCAAAAGATCGCGACTCCCGGATGACGATGCGAATGCTGTTGGTGTTCTGCTTCCTGGCGATGACACGCGCGCAAGGCTTAGGGCTGGATCTTCGCAGCTCGTCGGCACTGCAGGTGAACCAGGTGCTGCGGAGTTTGTATGCCAAGGGCGACATGGTGCAGCTCCACGAGGTGGCGAACCAGGTCGTGCAGCAGAACAACTCGAAAGGTAGCGATGGTTAGTGTGTTGCAATGGGTTAAAGTATGTTTGCTGACTGTTTAATTGCAGTGCTGCGGGATCTGAGCTTCCCCAGTGTGTTCCAGTACCTTGGCGTGGCGCAGTACGCGCTGGGCGACCTGGAGGAGGCCACCCGGACGTTCGAGACGGCGGTCAAGGTGAACGAGGACGACGCACAGAGCTGGGTGCATCTGGGCAATTGTTACTTGTACCAGAAGCGCCTTCCTGAAGCGGTGGCGGCGTTGGAGGTGGGTGTGAAGCAGAAAGGCTCGGTGGTCAACACGTACGCGCTCGTCAAGGCCCGGAACTGGATGGCAAGCTGGAAGGATCGCGACGACTCGATGGCGCAGGTGCAGCAGACGCTCGAGACGTCGTTGAAGGCCGGACTACTGCCTGATGTGAACGCGTTTGATGTGGCTGAGCTGTCGCCGAAGACGCTCGTTGAACTCCGCCGACGAGCATACCAGGAGTTGGATGGGACAACAGAGCGACTCTGCTGTAAGGAAGGCACAGATATCTTGAGACTGCAAGCACCGGAACTGCGGATCGGATTCGTGTCGTCGGACTTTGGAGTGCATCCCGTTTCCTCGCTGCTGCGCGGATTGCTGGCTTTGCTGTCGAGCGCTGGCCACCAGACGAAAGTATACTGCTTCTCGCTGTCAGAAGCGTCTTCCTGGTGGAGTCGAAATATTTCCCGTACCGTGGACTACATGATCTCATTGAAGGGCAAGAACGCGCTGGACGCCGCGAAACTTATCCAGTCGCACGAACTTCACGTGCTCATGGACTTAAACGGCCACACGCTTCACTCCGGGATCAGCATCTTCACCCATCGCCCGGCTCCGGTTCAGGTGGCGTACCTTGGCTATCCTATGACAACCGGCAACCCGTCCATCGATTTTGTTCTGAGTGATAGTGTGGCAACGCCGGCTGAGACGAGTGCGCGCGGCTTCTCCGAGAAGCTGCTGCTCCTACCAACGCACTATATTGTCAACGACCACCTCCAAATGCTTGGCCACACGCTGGAAGGCGAACGCCCCAGGATCTCCAATTTCTTCGAGCTTACAGACCAGACATTTGCCTTTGCCACCTTCAGCAACTGGCAGAAAATGGATCCTTCAGTCTTCAGTGCGTGGATGGAGATTCTGTCGCGAGTTCCGTCCAGCGTGATGTGGTTTCAAGAGTACTTTGGCCACGAACAAGCAGTCGCGAATCTGCGAGCGGAGGCTGAAGCGCACGGAATCGATGGTGCCAGACTCGTTTTCTCGCCGCTCGATCCGTGGATTGACCACACTTACAGGAAGCGCGCTGCAGATCTGGTGCTCGATACCTCCTTGAAGAACGGCCACACGACCATCCTCGACGCGCTGTGCGCTGGCGTACCGGTTATCACTCTCGAAGGAGATCGAATGAGTAATCGCGCCACGAGCTCGGCCTTGCACGCTTTGGACTTGCGAGATCTGACCGTGAACTCGCTCAAGGAATACGTCGAGCTGGCCGTGTATCTGGCAACACATAGGCGAGTGCTGGAGAAGCTTCGTCAGAAAGTGGAGGACAACCGCTTGAGCTTTCCTCTGTTCGACACAGCCAAGTACACGACGAGCTTTGAGGAGTCGGTGAAAGTGGCGTGGCAGGTCAAGAAGTCAAGGCTGCTGGCGGGTGGGCCAACGCGACCAATGCACATTTTCTCGTCGGTTCAATCCTCCATCGTGGCACCGCGTAGCTTCCCCGTCTTGTCGGCAAAAGCTGACGACAACGTGGAAGACGAGTATGTTGTTCGAGTCCAGAAAGCTTTGGCCGCTCAGGAACCGATCCGGCTTCATATCGGCGGCCACGTCAAGAGCCCGGACTTCTGGATCGTGGACGCCAACGACGGCGACATCGTGGACTTTGTCATGTACATGTCGAATCTGTACGCTTTTCCCGACGACTCAGTCGACACGATCTACGCCTCTCACGTGCTGGAGCACTGCACACACGGCGTGGGGCACGAGCTGGAGCACACGCTGCGCGAGTGGCACCGCGTGCTGCGTCCCGACGGACAGCTGCTGGTTTCCGTGCCAAACCTGTTCGCGCTGGCCACCCTGTTCGTGAACGAAAGCATCCCACACCAGCACCGCATGTGGTTCATGACGGTCATGTACGGCGGCCAGATCGACATCTACGACCAGCACAAGGTCGGCTTCGACGGGGCCATCCTCACCGCGTACCTCGAGCAAGCCGGTTTCTGCGACTTTACGCGATACGAGGACTTCGGTCTCTTTCAGGACTCGAGTGTCCTCGTCGTATACGACACGCCCATCAGCCTCAATGTCCAAGCCCATGTCTGCAAGACGAAAGCGTAAAACCCTTCAACTTGAAGTAGCACACACCAACTCCCTCTTATTCACTATATTTCTTTATCGGGGAAAATCTTGTACGCTACACAAGCTAATCTTATCGAATAAACCTTGCATTGGGACTGCAAGTAGAACGTTCTACGCCGCAAGAATGCATAGCGTAGGGCCGATATCAATACTGAAATCAAGTCTATTCGGTTATTGTGAAAAAACACTTGGAGCGGAGAGCCGATTCGCGACGTTTTCGGTCCCCATAAAACACTAAAACCTAGTGTTTTATCAAAGTTCACGGGGAAATCCTCGGAGATCCTGCTGGCCGAGCAGTCAGTCAGTCGGCAGTTGAACGACGTGCGGAGAGGCGACACCTTCGCTTGGATCAGGTACAGCTAGCTCCCCAGAGCGTCTCCGCTCACCGCAAGACCTTCAATCGCTAGCCAAGACGCCTGTCCACACGCCGTACTAATTCTGGCCTCTTTCCGTGCCCTGTAGCTTTCAGTACAAGCCGCACGAGATCCCAAGCATGAGTGCGCACTCGAGCGCGCGCTCCTCCCAGCGCTCGAGCTTCAGCGGCTCGCCGCGACACTTGACGGTGGAGGACATGAACCAGCTGAGTATCCGCAGTCTGGAGGAGCTGAACCAGCTGTCGCAGGCCACGCGCGAGTTCGGCGAAGTGTATTCAGGAAGCCCTGAAGCGTCCCGCCGCTCGCCCAAGTTCCTGCAGAGGCTGTTCGACCCGCTGGAGAGCAGAAGTGACGCCGAGTGCCTCTTTAGGGTGCGGATATCGGGGATTCAGTGCCGCAACCTGCAGGGCCGGCGCTTCAGCGGCAAGAGCGACCCGTTCGTCGAGTTTTTCTGGGACGACCCGGAGGAGAAGGCGCCGTACACGACGCCCGTGCTCAAGGCCGACCTGAATCCCAATTACAAGGGCGTGCTCATTACTTTCGAGTACAAGGCCACGCTCAATGCGCTGGCCAAGAGGTTCCTGAGCGTCAAAGTGTTCTCGAACCGCAAGTTCCACGCGAAAACCATGATCGGGCATGCCAAAGTGGACCTGTGGAGCGTCGCCACGGGGCCGGTACACCATGACCATCATCTGATCGGGTGCGACAATGGCCGCATCGTGTTTAACTGCTACATGGAGCAGTGCAGCGAGTGGAACATCTCGGTGAGCGACGTGGGCGTCATGATGCCGGCGATTGCCAACGAGCTCGACCGGCCGGAAGGACACGACTTCCAGGAGGACGCGTCGCTGCCGCTCAAGAAGTTTGGCGTGAGCTACAAGTGCACCATCGGCACGAACGAGAAGTTCTACATGGGCAACAAGCTCAAGCACGCCGTCAGGAAGGAGATCGGCGAGATCCACGAAGTGAGCTTCCAGTCGCTCGCCAGGCTGGCCGTCTTGTCTTCTCGAGTTTCCAGACCCAACACCCAGCCCAAGGGAGAAGCTGCAGCTGCTGCTGGAGCGGAGGACGAAGCGGCCGCCGACTCGCTCGTGGCGCAGGACCCCATGGGCGTCGAGTGGACCACGTCGACGGACTACCTGCCCCCCATTACACGGTACAGCACGTTCGACGAGCTCATGTCGGCGACGCTGACGCTAGAGGTTCGCCAGCTGCTCGTTGGCCGCGGCCAGATGTCGACGGACCCGGACGGTGGCTTTCTGAGCCTCTTGGCCAAGTACAAGAAGGACACGCTGGCAACGCCCAATACCGACGTCCAGTTCGACGATGAGATCAAAAACACCATCCTGTTCGGCCAAACGTGGCTGTCGCTCGAGAAGATCTTCGAGGACGCGCTTCAGGAACGCATGAAGAAGAAGTACGACGCGGACCCGAGTCACGGCATGAACGGGCTCGGCTTTTCCGAGCAGTTTGTGACGAGCCAGTTCGAGCAAAGTCTGACGCTCAAGGGCCACCAGGTCGGCGTGATTTACGGCACCATCCTGTTCAAGCGCATCCCCGACGTCCGGCAGCTTCGCTGCGGGGTGAACAGCGAGAACGGCATCTCCTCGTCGAGCTCGGTGATTGTGGGCGCCGTGGCCGCTGGCTCCAAGAAGAACCTGCGCAGGTCCAAGGTGGTGATCCCCGGGGAAGCCCAGCGCGTGCTGGAGAAGATGCAGGACCTGGTGGAGCTGATGGCCAATCGGCAAAAGGATGACAAGGAAGGCAAAGTGCGGAAGGCCACCAAGATCCTGAAAATGCTGCAGGTGTCGCACAAGGCGTCGATGCTGTCGTGGGTCTACGTGTCGGCCGAAGCGCTGGAGGAGACGAAGAACATCTTGCTACGCCTGTGGCAGTTCCTGCTGGAGAATATTCGGGTGCGCCACTACACGCTGCGCAACGTTTTCTACGAGCTCCTTTTCTATCTGGTCAAGCGCGCGGAGCTCAGCGACCTGCCGCTCCTGGGCTTCGACTCGACCGTGGCGACCACCATCCTGGGCACCAAGCACACGCACAAAGTCTCGAAGAAGGATCTCGAGTTCGGGCTCAAGCTGCGGGCGATGCTGGTGGAGACCAAGTTCTGCGTTCTGCAGACGGTTTCTGTGCGTGGGGTCATGAACAACAACCTCATGTTCTTCGTCGCGAGGATGCTGTCGGTGCTGTGCTTCCGGCTACCAAGCTTTGGCGTCGAGCTGTACCAGCTCTGGTCGGAGTCGTACAATGAGCCGGTCCCCGAGCTGGCTGCTGAGTTCCGGATGAATGCCGACGCCGACTTGTTCGCGATGGACGGGCTGGAAGCCCACCTGGACTGGCGGCGGTTCCACAAGGCCATCTTCGACGAGTATGGGGAGAAGGCGCTGCGCAACCAGGAAGAAGAGGCGGAAGACAAGTACGAGGTGACTTCGGAAGCGTGGAAGTCGCGCTTCCGCCGTCTCAACGGGGAAGCAAACACGCTCAACATCTTGCTGGTGGACCAGTGGCTGTGGTATGTGCTGGACACGCTAGCCGTGCTCAACCAGAAGATCGGGTGGGTGCATCTCCCGGGCTATACTCAAGTGCTGATGGTGTTCTTCTTAGAGTTAAAGACGCAGAAGTCGGGCTGGCTGCCGCCCACGCTGTACAAGTTGTCGTGCACGATGCTGTCGAACTCGAGCTTGATCAACCCCATGACCAAGTTCCTTCTGAGCAGCACGAGCGTGCACGATGTCACGGCGGTGATCGGCGCCGTCGAGCTGCTCGGAGTGTGGATGTACATGATTCGAAGCTGGCGCGTGCGGTTGAGCTCGTACCGGCTGTCCCATCTCGAGAACAACGACCGCTGGAACTTCCACCAAGACGACCAGTACTCCATCCCGGCGGGCGACGAGGTCTCGTTACTGCCCCCCTCGTTCGACTTCCGTTTCCTGTGCGCGGCGCTGCGCATCCTGCTCGAGTCGGAGCACACGCAGGTCGTGCTGACGACGCTCGAGTTCCTGTACAACTGCTGGGATTGCTTCCCCGAGCGGCATGCGGACAAACTCCGCTATGAGCTGCTCCGGTCCTTCATCCGACTGTTTCTGCACTGGCATCGCGAAGTGCGCAGCTTCTTCCAGACGCTGATCGCTTTCCGTGCCTTAAAGCCCCACGGATGGACGCAGAAGGGGGCGTCCTTTGTCAATACCCCGCCGCACAGCCGCCGCCAGATGGACGCGGTGGCGGCCGATTTCAACTCGTCTCTGGGAACTGCGGAGGAAGCGGACACTGGTCGACGCTCGCGATCGTACAGCGCGAGCAGCCTGATGGACTCGGTACATAAACGACTTAGTTCCTCGTCGCCACGCTCGTCTCCGCGCTCGTCGCCCGCGCCGTCTCCGCGCAACTCGGGCTCCAGTCTGTCGTTGACCATCTCGTCGCCCACCAGCCGAGGGTTCGGCAGTGGGCAGAGCACGCCAACGTCGGAGCACAAGAGTGGGGACAGCTTCCACCTGGATCGAACCAAGACGCGGAGCATCTCGGAAGACTACGTCAAGCACCCGATCCCGCCGCAGCCCAAGATGGACGCCACCATTCAGACAAGGTTTAACCGGCTGCTCGAGTCCATCTACATTGCTGCCAAGACGTACATTGACCGCCAGAGCGAGAACGGAAACCTGCTGCGGAAGCAGACGATGAAGGCGACGTGGAAGAAGAAGGGCTTGCTGCTCAAGCAGGGGTTCATCTACAAGAACGCGTGGAAGAGCAAGTACTTCTCGCTGCAGAACAACAAGCTGGGCTACGCGGACACGGAGCATGGCCCCATCAAGCGCGAAATCAACGTCATCGGCAGCGTGGTCTCGGAGATGTCGAACCAGCTGGACCACTCGCAGGGATCGCGCGTGGTGCTCTTCAACTGCTTCTCGGTGGACAGCGGCTACCAGAAGTTTGTGCTGTGCGCCCCCACCTTCGAGGAGCAGCGCGAGTGGATAGAGGTGCTGACGCAGAATGCCACGGCAGAGACAGCCGAGCGGAAAGACAACGAAACGCTGTCCCAGCTTGATCTAGCGAAGGTGTCGGATCAACTGGAGACGCTGGCTGGGAAGCACTCGACCACCGATCAAGTCTCGGAAAACCTGCTGCCGTACTCGGTACTGGCCGTGAAAGAGTAAGTGAACTCGCTGGCTTTTGAGCTCTTTTGTGGCCACGCTTTAACTGGGTTTTGCGGTTTTGGTGCTACAGGTGGCTCAACTTCCGTGTCACTGCCATGGAGATCGAAAGCAAAATCGCTTCTGGCCAGCCTTTCCAGATGCCAGTGTTGCTGTCCAAGTCGTCTCTGTATGCGGATGACGATTAGGCCGGACGTAGTGGAGACGGGAAGGGAGCGACAAAGTGCGAGGGCTGCTGCTCGAGAGTTCATGGGTGCGCGCGACGAGCAACTTCCAGCAAGTCCGCTCCCTTTCCTATCGTTAAAATTAGTAATTGCACTGTGGACCACGAAAAAACCTTACTGAGAAAACTCGTGTTGCTTTTTGAGGTTGAAAGGCAACTCGGACGGTACTTCCAAGTACAAACTACACTACAGTTACACTGCTACACTACCAGCATATCGGTTGGAACTTTTGAAGCTCGCAATGATAAGCTGCAGCCCTGGCATCACCGTTCTTCGCGCTAAGAACGAAGCATACAAGATAACTACAAGTGGCCATCTGCGAACCGCTTACGCTGTCGGCGTGCAAAGCTCCACGCGAACTCGGACAATGGCGTCATAGTGCCAATCTGAATATAGTCCCCACTCATTCATGATCGTCTCTTCGCCTCTCTTCCTCCAAGATCGAGGGAGACCCAACGGACTCGCGAGACTCAATGCAAAACTAGACGAGCTGAAGATTGACATTGCACACGTTAGATCACATTCTCCACGGGGACAAGAAATGGAGACCCTCTTCTGGGGCCAAAGCACGAGAGAAAAAGCTCCAGTTGATGAAACTGGTAATGTTCGCCACGTCTTTGATTCAGCAGCCCGAGTACATTCCACGCAGGGTGCCCAGGATTGGTACAACACTGCCCGCGCTGTATCCATCATAGTAAATCACCTCTTTGTACATCTTCTTGAACATCTCAAGCTTCTTGGTCTTCACACGGCCGCCAGCGCTCAGTCGAATCAGCTGGTGCAGCACCGTCTTCACTCGAGCCACAATATCGCGCGCCAAGGAAGCCATCTCTTCCTTTTCGAGCCTCGAATCTCTGCAAGTGGCGACGTTGAACGCCTCGTAAGTACTCAGCAGTATCAGCAGCGCATGCTCGATGCCTTCCACGTGACCTCCAAGGATGTGCAAGTCCGCCAGCTCTTGATGGATCAACACAAACGTCTTGCCGACTTCCACGGCGCCAAAGTAGCTCAAGGCCCTTTCGTAATGCCTCCTGGCAATCTCCATGCGGCTTGTCAGAGTCGACGAAGACACGTCCGACTTCTTGGCGGTCGGCTTGTCCCTCTCCGCTCGAAGCGTACTCGAGATCATGCGGCTGTAGAACGACGCGATCTGGTAGTGCGTCGACGCCGTCTGTTTCTGGTCTCCTAGCTCTGCGTACAGCGACAGCGCCCTGTTAAATATCCTCAGCGCTTCCTTCTCTCGCGCCTTGGTCGGACCGCGTGCAGCGGCATCCTGGGAGGAAATGCTGCTCGCCATGTCGACCGCCCAGACCAGATAAGTCAGCGCCAGCTCGCCCTTCACTTTGCGATGCAACTCCCCGTCTGCTTTGCTCTGTTTCAAGAGCTGCAAAGCGTCCGAGCAGAGCTGAATCGCGGTTCGATAATGCTCTTCTCGCGACTCCGCTGGCTTGCCTTGGGCGAAAATCTTGTGCAGATGAGCGAGGTTCGCCCGGAGCAGCGCCACGTTGACTCCATCTACCGCACATCAATACAAGTTGAGTCTCCAAGCGCGAAACCCACAAAGCCACAGCCATCCAACTACGACAATACCCTCGATTTCTCCGAAGATCTTGCATCCGCGCTCAAACCACCGAAAGGCTTGCTTGTAGTCTCGCTTCGCAGCAAGGAAATACTTGCCGAGCTCGTTACTCGCGTTGCCCAGTTTCTTCATCATCATGCTACCAAGAACAGTGCGTTAGTTGACAGGATTCGCCGTCGATATCAAACCCAGACACCCCCAAGCACGTACAAATACAGCTCGGAATCCACTGGAGGTGCCAAGGCACGCAGATAAGCCAGGAAGGAAAGCTTCATCAGGCCTTCCTCTCGGCTCGCCAGAGTCTTGCTGTCAGGAGCCTCGGTGTCCTCCTGGAACGTTTCCAAAAACGCAGCTGCTCCCTCGCACAGACTTGAAAGCTGGTCGCGCTTCACACCGGAGACGACGTCATAGATGGCTCTTAAGGCTTGGTACACCGTCACAGGTCGTTGGGCAGCCATATCCCCGATCAACCCCAGCAAGGAGCACCGCAGCTCCGTCCCCGAGATACAAATCGAGATTTGATCCGGAGAGAACCCCCCTCTTCCCACCCCATCGAAGTCCAGCTTGTCAAGGAGCGAGTCGACCGAGGCGTCTTGGGCCGGTGACGTCAACTCCAGAGGCTGCACGCCAGCAGGAATGGCCCTGCCTGTCAAGAATTGGCTCGCCTCAACAAGGCAGTTCACTGCATCCGTCCACTTGCGAGTACCGGCGTAAAGCTGGCCCAATTCGAGGCACGCCGAGCTGAACTTGAGCTGGAGTCGGCTCAACTCGTCGTCCATGAAGCTCCCCATGTCGCCCTCGTCGTCTTCTGGAGCGAGCTCGCCGTCCAGGGCCTCCACGTCGTTGCCGCCATCGTCACTGTGCGTCAGCGCAGGGCCGGACTCTTTCGGGATGCACTCCTCAAACAGACG
>AWVW02034706.1:0-12884 GCA_000500225.2 Phytophthora pinifolia
CTGAGCATAACTCGTGAACAGCTCGCGCAGTGGGGCAAGTTCGTCGTAGCGAACCTTGTGCTGGGTGAACTTGATGGATTTCGTTCCGTTGGCAGCAAGCTGCTGGATGTGGAACATCAACGGCACGATCTTGAGCTGCAAATTTTCATCGCGAGTGAATTCGGTTCGCTTTCTCCACTCTGCGTACGAGTCTGTCACCTCAACGCGAATCAGCCGCGCGTTCTTGGGAGCATACGCGAAGAAGGCGTACTCGATCGGCAGCTCCGAGTACCGGCAGTACGGACACCACGGCCGATTGTTGTTCCGGAATCGACCGGACACCATCATCAAGAACGTGGGCCCCGGGTTTTCTTCGTGCTCGTAGGCGACCATGGCATCCACGTACTCGTCGTATCCGTTTACCGTTGTGATCTGCTTCTTCTTGATGTCGTCGGCGACGAAGAGAAGGTCCGGCTGGTCCGTGTTGTTAAACAAATACCGCAGAAACGGCTCGTCATACAGCGATCGTTGCACCAGCATGCCATTCGTTCTGCCGTTGAGACCTTCCCACTGCATGATGCACGGCAGGCCCTTGACGCGCAAGTCGGGGTCGTTGTAAAAGTCGTTTTGGTGGCTCCAGTACTTCTCCGAGCCTGCAAACACAGTCACCAGTCGGTTGTGGCCAGGCGACTTGGAGAACACGTCGTACACGTGCTGCTTGCCTTTCGTGCACTCGTCTGACCAGTCGTTGGCCTTGAACTGCTCGTCGCTGCAGGTGAAGAACAGGAACAGCGGCTCGGCCGGGTTGTGATGGTAGCTCTTCAAGAACTTCATGGTCGCTTCATACCCAGCGATCTTCTGGTGCCTCGCAGTAGACGGCAAGTCCGCCACCGCAGGAACAGCCTGCACCGGCACAGCATTGGTTGCCACAAGTTTCGTGGCGACCACCGGCTCCACCGCCACCGCCACTACTTCCTGTCTCCTCTCCACGGCCAGCGTCTCTTCTGCCGTGTGCTCGGGCATGCCCGGCACACGTCCTTCTAGGTCGCCAGCTTCATCTACAACCTTCTCGGGCTTCTGAGTCACGGGGACGGCAGTGGGCGGCGCCGTCGTGGGTAGCACCACCTTGATGGGGATCTGGTTCGCGCGCTCCTGCTGCTTGCGCTGCTCCTCCAGTTGTGCAGCGATCTCCACGTCCAGCGCGTCATCGCTATGTAAGTGTTTCGGGTTGCTGGCCTTGCGCAGGTTGCTGAGCTGCTCGGTGGGCGCTGAGCCTTCGAGGTTCGACAAGTCCCCGAAGCGCCACCGAATGAGGAACAGCAGGTAAACCACGAAGAATCCTCCAGCTAACAGGAACCATGGGTTGGTGCGCTTGGCGCCGGGCGCGCCGCGACGCCGTGGCCGCAGTCGATCCCGTCCGAAGCGAGGCGAAGGCATTGCGTCCCTCGATTCAGACTGAACTTTACTTGTTGTGCGGCTGGAAATGATTATGCCGCGCTTACGACCACCTGAAATGATGCAATCAATATGACATGGCTACATACAATTTCAAGGTTACTGTATTACGGTTGCAGTCCGCTAGACGGCGTTTTTCCAGCCCTGGAAGATGCCGCGTAGTTTGTCCGGGTGGTCAAAGCGCTCACTTACTCGCTCGAATGTGAATTCATGAGCTTCATAGTCTAAATTGGCGCGGTACATCCATGGCACGCCACGCACCATGAGGGACGTGTCCTGCTTCCAGTCGTTCTTGGGGTTCTTCCACTCCCCGTATGAGTTCACTGTCTCGACCTTCACGAGTCGAGACCCTTTCGGAGCGAAGGCGTAGAACGCGTACTCGACAGAAGTTTCCGAGTAGCGGCAGTACGGACACCACAGGCGGTCGTTGGATTCCAACCGGCCAGCCACGAGGAAGAGGAACATTGGGCCCGTCGGCGATGGCTTCTCTCCGGCCGCAATGGCGTCAATGTAGATTCGATAGTTCTTGTATCCTTTGAGCAACACGATCTCCATGTCTGCAATCTTCTCCGGCGCGAGCAGCGGATCCGGCGCATCTTCGTTCTTGAACAGATACCGCAGCAACGGCTCGTACAGCAAACTCTCTTCAAGGATCATACCGGACGTGGCGCGTTTGGCGCCAGGGGGGCCTCCGTGCCACTGCATGAGCGCAGGGATCATCTTCACCTTGAGATCGCCGTCTTTGAAGAACGCGTTGGATTGGGACCAGTACTGCTTCGAGCCGGCACGGACGGTTAGCAGCCTATTCCGTAACGGAGACTTGGCAAATACGTCGTATACGAGCGTCGATGCGTCCGTACATACACGCCGCCAGGAAGTTTGCTGACCGTTCTCGTCACCGCATACGAAAAACAGGAAAAGCTGTTCATCCGACCTTTCGGGCGTCCTGTAGTTAGCCAGGTACTCCATTGCCGCATCGTATCCAGCGACAACATCGTGGCGACCCTCAAGTGAAGACGCCGCACCAGTTACTGCCACAACAGGATCAGCAGCTCGCGTGACTGACGGCTCCGGTGCCGACACAACAACCGCGCCCGGGGTCGACAGCGGTGGATCATTAGCGCGCAGGTTTTGCGCTTCATTTGCAGCTGGTATCGGCTCTGGCGTTTGCACCTGCCTAGGTCGTTCCGTCACTTCGGCATTCTCTCTTGTCGCATGCTGTCGGTCTTCCTTCAGCTTCACCGCCGCTCGGTCGATGATCACAGGATCACGGCCTCCACTGACGACGTTCGAGCCGAGGTCTGCGTGGCTCACGGCCGACCACAGCCGTACTTGGAATAAGAACATACAGTAGAGCGTGAAGACGCCGCCCACCAACATCATCCAGCGTCGTCGTCGAGCTGCGCCGCCGCCATAGCGAAGCGCGCCATCTTTCGGCGCCATTCCTGCTTGACACTATTTGCCAGTGGTAAATTTGCCACTGGCAAATTGTGGCAAATCGCCAACTGTTTCAACCTTTATCGTCACGTTGTATTTGTCATCTGATCCGAAAGTCTCTGCTATTTTTCACCGGAGTCCTCGAAGATCCACTGTACGGCTTCGAGCACGTAAAATTTCTTCTTCACGCGTTGATATGTGAGCGGCTCGCCTGGTGGACCTGGGAACACTCGATAAAACCACGGCACGCCTTTGATGGCGAGCTGCGGGTCCTGCTTGAACTCGTTCTCTGGGTTCCGCCACTCGCTGTACTTGTCGTAGGTCTCGACAATAACCAGCTTGGACTTGGCCGGCGCGAAGGCGTAGAAAGCATACTCCACCGGCATCTCCGACTGCCGACACCACGGACACCATAGGCGGTTGTTGCGCTCAAAGCGGCCCGACACCATCATCATGAACAGTGGGTGCGGCGTCCCGTTGCGGGCGTACGATTCCATGTACGATCGGTACTGCGCGTAGCCTCTTAGGGTGACGATCTCCTTGGTCTCCACTTCTGGCTGCGCGAGTAGTCTGTCCTGCTCGTCGGCGTTGCGAAACAGGTAGCGCAACAATGGCTCGTACAGGATCGAACCATCAACCAGCACACCCCACGTCGACCGCAGTGCGCCGGGTGCGCCGCCATCCCACCGCATGATGCTAGGAAGAGCCTTGAGACGGATGTCTCCGTCGTCTGTGAAAGCATTGCCGCCTCTCCAGTCGTCCCGAGGACCCGCGTAGATGGTGACGAGGCGATTCGTAGAAGGCGACTTGGCAAACGTAGCGTACACCTTCTCGCGAGCTTCCGCGCAGTTGGGGTTCCAGTCATCCCGACCGCCCTGGCTGTCGCTGCACGTGAAAAATAGGAACAGCTCTTCCTTCGAGTCGGCTGGCTTGCGATAGAGTTCTAGATACGCCATGGTGGCGTTGTATCCGATTATCGTTTGGTGGCGCTTCTCAAATGAAACGGAGGCATTCGACTGTTGCAAGACGAGTCTTGATGCGTCAAAGCGTCTCGATTTGAACGCCAGCGGCTGCTCCAGATCAACTCGCGTTGGCTCTGCACTCGTTCTAGCCCCCGTATCCGTCGTTTTAATTGCTGCAGGCATCGCGGCTGCTTGCTGCGAAGTTCCTTCTTCGGGCACGGGCAGCTTGTCCGTATCAGTCCACAAGTGCTTCGCCACCGACGCCGTCAACGGGGTGGGCCCCTTGTTCTCCATAGCTAACGTCTCACTTGGTGCTTTTGCTGCCTTGCTCCCTTGCTCCTTGCCATCAGGCAGCGCATCAAACGCCGTCCCCTTGTGATCTTCCGTCCTCTCCGTCGCCCCTACAATCGGTATATCCCCCGCATCCTCAAGAGGGATTTTATCATCATAAGCCACCGTGTCCTGCTCTCCCGTACGTAGTCGTGGTCCTGTGGTCGCCGCGGCGTGCTCATTGTGGACCTCTTCTTCCCCGACGGCCTCCTGCACGCCCTCTCCGCCGAGCTGCTCGCGTCCGTCCTCGGCTGCTTCCTCTGCCTGGTCCTTGGCATGTTCCTGAACATCCTCTCCTTTCAGCGCGCCCATCTCCCGCAGCACCGCCATCGCCTCCTTCATCGCAGTACCGTCCCCTTTCAGCTTGCTGTGCTCCAGCTGCTGCTCCCGTTGCTCACCGAACGCGCGCGCCCACATGGTGGTGCGCACCATGAAGACGCTGTAGATGAGCACCAAGGTGACTGCCGCCACGAGCCACACGTTGCGGCGCAGCCAGATGCTCATGCCGGCTCGGCGCTGATGATATGAGCTCCTCGAAGCCATTTACGGTGAATTGTTTCGAAATGACTGCAACCTCAAGGCAACTTAACCTGACAATCTTAGCGTTAGCCAGTCCAATTATCTAGTTGGGCCGCGCCGTCCGAGGTTTGTTTCTGAAGAAGGTCTGCAGCTTGTTGGTCTCCGCATAGTCGGGCATGAACTGGTGCACGTGGATCTTGCTGGCGGGCACGTCCTTCTTGACGAAGCCCAGGAAGGGCACGCCGCGCACGGGCGCCACCTTCTCCTGGAACTCGGGCTGCTTGAACGGGTTCTTCTTCTTCTTCCACTTCTTGTACGTGTCGGCCACCATGATGCGCACCATGACGGCGTTGTCGGGCGCCGTGTAGTTGTAATAGTGCATAACAGCCACGTCCGCGCGGTCGCAGTACGGGCACCACAGGCGGCCGTTGAAAGCGTGGTAGCCCGACATGAAGAACAGGAAGAGCGGGTAGCTGTTGTCGTACGTGCCCAGGTAGTCGATCACCTCGCCGGGCGAGTGCAAGGTCAGCACCGTGTTCTTGTTGGGCTCGCCGGCCAGCGGCTTGTTGACTCTGAAAGCGTAGTCCAGCAGGTCTGGGTCCGTGCAGAAGGACTCGGTGAGCATGGTGGAGCTGTTGCCGCCGCCTTCGTAGCGCATGAGCGCAGGGATGTGGTCCAGGTAGAAGAGCTGGTTCTGCCGGAAATCGTTCATGTAGTCGGCCCAGTAAGACTGTGGTCCCACACGGATCTCCACGAGCCTGGAGCCTTGTGGCGCGCGGTTAAAGGCGTCCATCACGGGCTTCTTGGCGCGCTCGCAGTCCGGACACCAGTACTTGCCGTTCTCGTCGGCGTCGCTCATGACGAGGATGTATAGTGGGCCCTGCGCCTCCACATCGTACTCACTCACGAATTTGTGGCCGGCCTCGAAGCCCTGGAGGTGCAGCACCGAGTGACCTAGCACGCGGTTGCGCACGAGGCCCGTGCCTTCCTCGTCCTCCGAGTCGACGGACGAGCGAAGCGACACGCTCACAGAGACGAACTGGTACATGTAGGCAATAGAGATGAGAATGGTGGTGGCCAATGCCAGCTGCATGAAGCGCATGGGGCTGAGCTTGGAGCCGCCCGAGCTGCCGGACGCCTCAGCCTTCGCCATCGTCCTCAGAGTGTTTTGCACCTGATCCGTGCAGCAACGTAAAAATGCACTTATGTTGCACGAGTATCATGGTTATGTTGCGTGTGTTTTACCTTGAGCTTGCGTTGCGTTAAAGTGCAGGTTGAAGTTTAGTGCAAGTTTCGGTGGTCAGTCTTCTTTCTACTTAGAGGTTGACAGCGATCTGCACGCCGACAAGGGCGCTAGCATAGAGGAAACAGACGGCATTCAGTGCGAACTGTTCGGCCTCGCGCACTTCCGACGGTGCGCGGGAGAAGCAGGTCGCAGTGGCGGCCGAGCCCTGTAGGAGCAGCGTGGTCAGGTAGCACTGCACCCAGCGGACCCAGAAGCGCAGCGCCCAGGAGGTCAGCCCGTCGCAAATGGCAGCCAACACCACGCACTGCCGCCGCAAAGGCTCCAGCTCGTTGCGCGCCCGCTTCCATTGCCGCGTGGCTCGAGGGAAGGCGCCTGGGACGGCCAGCCAAGTGCAAGTGCAGGTGAAGACGAACTTGAGCGCGCAAGCGTTGAGCAGCGGCTGGCCCGCAGACACTTTGGCGAAGATAAATAGCAGGAAGTACGGCCAAATGGTGGAATCGTGCAGGAAGTCGCTCCAGTTCGGCTTGCTCGGGGGTTCAACAGAAACCCCCGTGTCATCCGTGCTGGCAGCATTGCGCTGAAAGGCAGCGATCCGAGTCGAGCTGCGGCGCTTTGCGAGGCGCGGGCTGCCGGTTCTTGAGCTCCTCATTCCGCTCACGCGAGGCGCTTCAGCATCTGCTATCCAATCGACTTTGGCGTCCAGGGTCAACGGGAGCGACTCCGGCAGGTTGTCGTTGCGTTGGTCGACGAAGTACCGGTCGACGATCGGCCGCAGCCACGTGTAGAAGCCACTTGGGTCAGTGTTGATGCGGCGCAGGTGCTCGTTCGAAGCACTCGGTCCGGGCTTCTTGACGTCGTGCTCGATCTTCTCGGCCTCCTTGCGGATGAGATACAGCAACAGTCCTGCCATCTTCTTGATACCGAAGTTGAGCATGGGCTTCGGAATCGCGCACTTGGGATCGATGTTGGAGACAATGCAAGTGCGAGCTTGCGTGCGACTGAGAGGCTCGATCAGGGCACGGAAGCCTTTAATCTCCATGCGCCCCGCATTCCACCCTTGCAACGTCGGAACTGGGACAGAGCTTGTCACGGACGACACGTCTACGGATCCCCCCAGCAGTAGAAGACAACGATTCTCGTAGACGGCATTGATGCCGAATGCTCGGATGACGGTGTCACGCTGCAGGAATGGGGACGAGATTGCCAAGTAGGCGGCCAGTTCAACGTGGCCCATATCCTGCAGGAGCAGCGATTGCGAGCAAAACGGCGTCCAAACGCTGTAGAGATCCACCTCGCGGATGACCGAGATGGTGTTGAAGATATCCACACCGTCTACGATGCCTTCCAGCTTAATCCACACGGAGCCATCCTCGTCAGGCTTCCACGACGTCGTCACCCCAAGCATTGTCTGGCCGAATTGCCACTCGTCGACGCCGTCTTTACTGTTGAACTCTTTCAGTGCATTAACGCCTTGATCGCGCCGCTCTTTGATATGATCCAGCAGCTCGCGTTCGTCGTGCATTGCACGCAGCACCCGGGTCTTCGCTGCTGCGATGGTCTTGTTGCCGCTGTCCGTCTCAGCTAGAAACGCCTCAAGCCGATCGATGAGGAGTGCGGCTGAGAAGATACGCTCAGTCGCCTTCAAGCGCTGCACTTGGTCCCACACCCAGTCGATATTGCCGGCCGAAACGTTGACAGAAGAGTAATCTAGCAAGTCGCCGTCCTTCGAGTTCGTCTCGGGAGTTCGCACTGCTTCAGTATCAGAGCTATGCAGCCTTCGTTGAGACGATACGCCCCTCTCACTTGCCCATTCCCGCGATGACGAGGAGCTCAGGCTCGCTGTAACGCTTGCGTCTGACGCTCGCCGCTTCTTCCTGAAGACACCGGAGAGCCGACTTGTGATCTTGTGTCGGCTCTTTGAGGTTCGTTGCTTGCTTCCGCCTACCACTGCGATCGCTGCTTTGAATGTTACGACACAGGCATCGCCACTGCGGCGCAGGAGGTGGGCGATCTCTGCGAAAGGCACGTCCAACACGTACGAATCGTTGATTTCGTAGACTAGGTAGCCCGCTGGGACCAGTACACGCTCCGTTCCTGGTTGTGGCAGCGACACCGAAGCGTGTAGCGTGGGTGTCGACTGTCGATGCTCAGAGGACGAAGAATTCACGAGAGTCGGGCTGCTACTCCGTGTCCGAGTTAACTTCGCTTGGGAATATGGAGATGTGGCTGCTGGTGCGACGAAGTTACACTTGAGAACGGCACTCACTGCTGCGTCTTCATCCAGCGGGCGTAGCGCACACAGCAAGTCGTTCTCGTCTCGAGACACGAGGCACCTCAGCACATTTTGTGGCTCCTTGAAGCGTCGATACTCAAGAGAAGCTTCCCGGTCCGGATGAGTAAAGCCCAGCGTGAGCGGACGTGGCGCACGCTGAATCTCGCTTAGCACATCCGTAAACTTGAAATCGCTCACCGAAAAACCATTCACTGACGTCACGAGGAAGCCTGGTTCGATAGGTTCTCCACACGCCGCCGCTTCACTGTCCTTTTCGCAAAAAGCTACCAGCACTTTGCTTGAAAACAGGTCAGTCTCCAAGTGGAGGCCAATCTTTTGCTTGCGGAACTGGACGGTAAAGTCGTCATCGAGAGGTGTAAGCGGCCCGCCAACGCTGTGTTGGCCGGGCTGTGAAGATACGACAGAGCTGACATGGGAAAACTCGGACACTGAGGAAGGAGTCATGACCGGCTTGGAATTTAGGCTGCTTGCCGGCGAAGAATGGTTCATATGAGCAGTAAGGTCGACATAGCTGGGCTGGACTTCCGTTGAGAGCGATCTGTGAACGAACGACGGTCGCAGACTTTGCGTTGTGGGGGGCTCACTGCGTGGAGCATCCTCAACGTCCCAGTCATCGCTCATACTGCTGTGTTCATCAGGCTTTCGATGTACCAATCCAGGTTTCCTGTTTGTGCGCTTGGTCCTAGAGAACAAGCTGCTTCGTGGCAGTGTGCTAGATCGAACAGGCTTCCTCTCCTCCGTCACTGAAGCACCAACCGCACCCTTGCTCCCCGTGGAGCTGACACTGCCCGTCACGGAAGCAGCAACTGCACTCCGATGGCGCACAACTTGGGACGGAATGCTCTGCACGCCGTTGTCGTCTAGCGTCTTGATATAGTCAGCGTACCCAGCGCAAGCTTTCCTCAGCTCCGTCATAAACGAAGGCATCATTGTGTGTAGCAGGATGTTCACCACGTAGTTCGGGATGCTGAAGTTGGTGTCGTCCTCGTACTCGAGGTGGAAGTCGCAGGAATCGTTCGAGCTCGACATACTGCGGATGCACAGCCGCAGCGTGCAGGTTTCCACCCTCACACGGACGCCATTAGCCGGCGCGTCGGCATGATGTGCCGCTTGGCACAGCATCACAAAGGCATTTTGCGTTGGGAAGAACTTGACGCGGCGTCGATACACGTAGTCTCGATTGGCCAGCGGCCACGGCAGGTTCAGAGCGAAGTACATGACGTCGCTCACGTGCTGATGCTCCACCACATGCACCGCGTGCACGTTGGTGTCCCAAGCCTTGCGGTATCGGGCGTCCATGAGCGCGTTAAAGAGCGTGTCGGCCGCGAAGGGCAACCAGCCCCTGGCATAGTAGACAGGTAGACTCGAATCCTTCTGAGTCGGCCGGAAGATCTCCACGTCCTTCTCGGCGTAGATGGGCTCCTCCAGGTTGGCCCAGACGGCGTTCTCGCCCATGTCCACAGCATCTAAACATTAGCAGCAGTAGATAAGCCAAGGAGGGACTACGAATTAGAGGAAAGATTAATGGTTTTGCCAGTCGTACCGTCGAGTTCGGTGTCGCTGAACTCGGGGTCAGAGCTGCGGTGCGCGAGCGGCGGGCGGCGGCCCAGCGCCACCACGCGTGAACTCGAGCGCGCGGCTCTTGCGGCCTCGAAGGAGCTCATGGGTGGAGTGACGTTATGCCACCGCCCGACGGAGGTTGATGCTATTTACGGGAAACTGCTCGATGTCGACCTGAACCTGCTGAAGTTGATGGGAATTGGGACAACGGATCCTTTTAGAATTTATGGTGGCCGCTTTGATATTCACTGCTCTCCTAGCGAGGTTGCACTTGGAACTTTCTCAGCGAAGAAGACCATATGCCGTGGTGCTACTGGTCTTAGTGCTCGTCACTTCGTTTGCGATGGGCGCTGTTGGCAATGGAGCCCACAAGGTTAGAAACCTAGGCTTCTCGGCGCCGTGTTCACGTAGCGACGACGCCCATAACACGGGAAAACTGGGGATCACGCGATAGATTTCGAGTGCCCAAGGTCTCGGCCTTATCTCAGCCGCGGGCTCTGGTTTGGAATCACAGGTAGCCAGCGGAGACGGTCACGGGATGTCCGGTGTTTGTGTTCAGCCTTGTAGACTGACGAATCGTGTGGGTGCCGGATGTCGAGCAAGTCACTGGCCAGATCAACTGCAGCGCCAATAGTGCCGCCATGTGTCTTGGGATCCGTGAGGCAGGTATTCCCCTCGCCCATTCTCTTTCGGCCGCTGTCGCACACTGGAGTCCATCGGTTCCAGTCGCGCGGTGGCGAAATCAGTTCGCAACTTCCACTGCGGGTGACAAGTCCTCGGAAGCAGTGCAATGGCGACTTCCAGCTCGTCGGCTTTTGTGCCAGTGTCGCTCTCACCTTCGCAAGCGTCGATACTCGAGGACATGATGAAGCAGCAGGTGCAGGATGCAATTCGTGCCCGCACCGATCAGCGCAGCAACGGTAACGCCCTCGGCTCGGACTGGCGCTTCGTGGGCTCGCTTGACCGGCTCAAGACTTTCAAGCACCAGGGAGCCGACTCGTTCAGCTCCACCTCTTCCTGGGCCACGACTCTCGAACGAAGTACAAGAGCCACAGCTTGCAATGTGAGCGACCGCATCGGTACCTCTGAAAGACACACATGGAACGATCAAAGTCGCAGCAGTAGCCGAGTTCAAAGCCGCATTGGACGACTATCCATCTCCCGTCGCACCGTTGGCGCGACTGGGGATCCGCTCGACGCGCACCCCCCTCTGCGGTCCTATCGCACTTTCGGGAGCGTGCAAGGAAATTACCGCGACATCGTGGACGTGCACTACGCTGCCAACTCTGCCGACTTCGTGCAGCAACAAAAGCTCTTGTCTCCGGTGGTAATTGACGGCGCGGTGCTGCGTACGATCCGAGCCACTAAGGACAGCTACGTCGGGATCAAGTGGCTTGCCGAGAACTCATTTGCAGGCATGCGCGACGTTTGCTTCGTCGAGATGGTGGGCTACACTACCAACACGAACGGACAGGAGATCGGTGTCGTGGCGACGGCTTCGGTGGACGTACCGGAGTGCCCCGAGCTGTCACGCTCCGTGAAGCTCACACGAGTCCGAATGAAGCGCACGATGCTCGTGATCCCATCATCGGACACACCGAAAGTGACCTCGGAAGTCTTCGTCATGGGCTCCAGCGAGTCATCGGTTGTTTCGCACGCTCAGTACCGACTGAACATGGCCGTCCTGAACGACGTTTCACTCGTAATCGACTCGCAGAACATCGCCAAGCAGACGCTGGCTTTGCAGGAGAACTGGGTGCCCGACGAGAAGCGTCCGTCTTGCAGCATTTGCAGCCGCAAGTTCCACTTCATGCACCGGCGACGACACCACTGCCGACTGTGCGGAGACGTGGTCTGCAAGACCTGCTACGTTACGCGTCCCGTGCCTGGTACAAACATGGAAAAGTCGAGTGGGTGCAAGCCTGGCGACTCGTTGGCCATTTGCCAGACCAAGTTCTGTGTGCGCTGCGTCGTGGGCCTCCGCGCTATTGACAAACGGCTCGACAAGTTCTCGCAGCAGATTTCAAAGATGTTCTCGCTGAACGTGGACTCGTGGAACGCCTCCGAGACCACATCAGATCAAGAGTCGTCCACGTCAAGCCACAGTGGTTCCTCGGTGACTTTCTTCAAGCGCGGCACGAACAAGAAACACGCGATAGATCTGGATCAACTTTACAAGTTTTCGACGCCATCACACTGGAGCGCGGAGCAGAATGAAGAAAACCCTGGCAGCACTCGTTCTACTGTTGCAGGGACCGTGGTCTTGCATGACTCCGGCGACCTGCGCCCCTCGTTATCTATTGGTCCGGCCCACTCGAACTCGTATAGCAAGCTTCGCGTATTTTCCCGTCACAGCTCGGCCGCAAGTCTTGGCAGCGAGCCTGACCTTTTCGAGGAAAAGGTGAAGCTCAACATCGACAATACCAGTCATATCGTCAAGATCTGAAGCAATCCAGACATCCAAGAGCTTCCCAGCTCGGCTTACTATTATGAGCCATCAGGGCAGTAGCTCGTCACTCTATGGGTGAAGTAGAGTGGCGTTTAGCTGAGGAATGATCGATAGTGGACGGAAGCAAGTCCACTCAATTAACTAGTAGTGGGTATCGGGAAGTTATCGATCGACGACAACCACGTTCATACATTTGGGAAAATGGCGCTCTGAGAAACTGTGGTTGTGCGGTATTGATTAAAGCCAGCATTTCGATTCAAAATAACCTTTTGAATGGCTGGGTGTGATATGGCTTGATTCCGCGCCGCGAAAAGAACGTACTAAGTATACTATGGCTTTTATTATGTTCAAATTGAGCTCGAATATACTGTACAACTCCCACGAAGACCAACTATTAATAACAAGGCATTAGCATCGCATCACCAGCCAAATTACTACTTACTGAGCACGATTTCCGTTGGTTGGTCGTCACAGGGCTCGACACTCCTTCTACCACACTCTCATTCTCAAACATAGGAAGTGTTGATTTCTATATTTGAATTTGTGACGGACTGCTGAAAACATGTACTTCAAGTACTTAAGTACTGTAAAAGCCGACCTGCTCTGATCATATGGAGAAGTACGGTTGTTGGATCCATAAAAAAGGATTATTTA
>AWVW02034707.1:0-12884 GCA_000500225.2 Phytophthora pinifolia
CTGAGCATAACTCGTGAACAGCTCGCGCAGTGGGGCAAGTTCGTCGTAGCGAACCTTGTGCTGGGTGAACTTGATGGATGTCGTTCCGTTGGCAGCAAGCTGCTGGATGTGGAACATCAACGGCACGATCTTGAGCTGCAAATTTTCATCGCGAGTGAAGTCGGTTCGCTTTCTCCACTCTGCGTACGAGTCTGTCACCTCAACGCGAATCAGGCGCGCGTTCTTGGGAGCATACGCGAAGAAGGCGTACTCGATCGGCAGCTCCGAGTACCGGCAGTACGGACACCACGGCCGATTGTTGTTCCGGAATCGACCGGACACCATCATCAAGAACGTGGGCCCCGGGTTTTCTTCGTGCTCGTAGGCGACCATGGCATCCACGTACTCGTCGTATCCGTTTACCGTTGTGATCTGCTTCTTCTTGATGTCGTCGGCGACGAAGAGAAGGTCCGGCTGGTCCGTGTTGTTAAACAAATACCGCAGAAACGGCTCGTCATACAGCGATCGTTGCACCAGCATGCCATTCGTTCTGCCGTTGAGACCTTCCCACTGCATGATGCACGGCAGGCCCTTGACGCGCAAGTCGGGGTCGTTGTAAAAGTCGTTTTGGTGGCTCCAGTACTTCTCCGAGCCTGCAAACACAGTCACCAGTCGGTTGTGGCCAGGCGACTTGGAGAACACGTCGTACACGTGCTGCTTGCCTTTCGTGCACTCGTCTGACCAGTCGTTGGCCTTGAACTGCTCGTCGCTGCAGGTGAAGAACAGGAACAGCGGCTCGGCCGGGTTGTGATGGTAGCTCTTCAAGAACTTCATGGTCGCTTCATACCCAGCGATCTTCTGGTGCCTCGCAGTAGACGGCAAGTCCGCCACCGCAGGAACAGCCTGCACCGGCACAGCATTGGTTGCCACAAGTTTCGTGGCGACCACCGGCTCCACCGCCACCGCCACTACTTCCTGTCTCCTCTCCACGGCCAGCGTCTCTTCTGCCGTGTGCTCGGGCATGCCCGGCACACGTCCTTCTAGGTCGCCAGCTTCATCTACAACCTTCTCGGGCTTCTGAGTCACGGGGACGGCAGTGGGCGGCGCCGTCGTGGGTAGCACCACCTTGATGGGGATCTGGTTCGCGCGCTCCTGCTGCTTGCGCTGCTCCTCCAGTTGTGCAGCGATCTCCACGTCCAGCGCGTCATCGCTATGTAAGTGTTTCGGGTTGCTGGCCTTGCGCAGGTTGCTGAGCTGCTCGGTGGGCGCTGAGCCTTCGAGGTTCGACAAGTCCCCGAAGCGCCACCGAATGAGGAACAGCAGGTAAACCACGAAGAATCCTCCAGCTAACAGGAACCATGGGTTGGTGCGCTTGGCGCCGGGCGCGCCGCGACGCCGTGGCCGCAGTCGATCCCGTCCGAAGCGAGGCGAAGGCATTGCGTCCCTCGATTCAGACTGAACTTTACTTGTTGTGCGGCTGGAAATGATTATGCCGCGCTTACGACCACCTGAAATGATGCAATCAATATGACATGGCTACATACAATTTCAAGGTTACTGTATTACGGTTGCAGTCCGCTAGACGGCGTTTTTCCAGCCCTGGAAGATGCCGCGTAGTTTGTCCGGGTGGTCAAAGCGCTCACTTACTCGCTCGAATGTGAATTCATGAGCTTCATAGTCTAAATTGGCGCGGTACATCCATGGCACGCCACGCACCATGAGGGACGTGTCCTGCTTCCAGTCGTTCTTGGGGTTCTTCCACTCCCCGTATGAGTTCACTGTCTCGACCTTCACGAGTCGAGACCCTTTCGGAGCGAAGGCGTAGAACGCGTACTCGACAGAAGTTTCCGAGTAGCGGCAGTACGGACACCACAGGCGGTCGTTGGATTCCAACCGGCCAGCCACGAGGAAGAGGAACATTGGGCCCGTCGGCGATGGCTTCTCTCCGGCCGCAATGGCGTCAATGTAGATTCGATAGTTCTTGTATCCTTTGAGCAACACGATCTCCATGTCTGCAATCTTCTCCGGCGCGAGCAGCGGATCCGGCGCATCTTCGTTCTTGAACAGATACCGCAGCAACGGCTCGTACAGCAAACTCTCTTCAAGGATCATACCGGACGTGGCGCGTTTGGCGCCAGGGGGGCCTCCGTGCCACTGCATGAGCGCAGGGATCATCTTCACCTTGAGATCGCCGTCTTTGAAGAACGCGTTGGATTGGGACCAGTACTGCTTCGAGCCGGCACGGACGGTTAGCAGCCTATTCCGTAACGGAGACTTGGCAAATACGTCGTATACGAGCGTCGATGCGTCCGTACATACACGCCGCCAGGAAGTTTGCTGACCGTTCTCGTCACCGCATACGAAAAACAGGAAAAGCTGTTCATCCGACCTTTCGGGCGTCCTGTAGTTAGCCAGGTACTCCATTGCCGCATCGTATCCAGCGACAACATCGTGGCGACCCTCAAGTGAAGACGCCGCACCAGTTACTGCCACAACAGGATCAGCAGCTCGCGTGACTGACGGCTCCGGTGCCGACACAACAACCGCGCCCGGGGTCGACAGCGGTGGATCATTAGCGCGCAGGTTTTGCGCTTCATTTGCAGCTGGTATCGGCTCTGGCGTTTGCACCTGCCTAGGTCGTTCCGTCACTTCGGCATTCTCTCTTGTCGCATGCTGTCGGTCTTCCTTCAGCTTCACCGCCGCTCGGTCGATGATCACAGGATCACGGCCTCCACTGACGACGTTCGAGCCGAGGTCTGCGTGGCTCACGGCCGACCACAGCCGTACTTGGAATAAGAACATACAGTAGAGCGTGAAGACGCCGCCCACCAACATCATCCAGCGTCGTCGTCGAGCTGCGCCGCCGCCATAGCGAAGCGCGCCATCTTTCGGCGCCATTCCTGCTTGACACTATTTGCCAGTGGTAAATTTGCCACTGGCAAATTGTGGCAAATCGCCAACTGTTTCAACCTTTATCGTCACGTTGTATTTGTCATCTGATCCGAAAGTCTCTGCTATTTTTCACCGGAGTCCTCGAAGATCCACTGTACGGCTTCGAGCACGTAAAATTTCTTCTTCACGCGTTGATATGTGAGCGGCTCGCCTGGTGGACCTGGGAACACTCGATAAAACCACGGCACGCCTTTGATGGCGAGCTGCGGGTCCTGCTTGAACTCGTTCTCTGGGTTCCGCCACTCGCTGTACTTGTCGTAGGTCTCGACAATAACCAGCTTGGACTTGGCCGGCGCGAAGGCGTAGAAAGCATACTCCACCGGCATCTCCGACTGCCGACACCACGGACACCATAGGCGGTTGTTGCGCTCAAAGCGGCCCGACACCATCATCATGAACAGTGGGTGCGGCGTCCCGTTGCGGGCGTACGATTCCATGTACGATCGGTACTGCGCGTAGCCTCTTAGGGTGACGATCTCCTTGGTCTCCACTTCTGGCTGCGCGAGTAGTCTGTCCTGCTCGTCGGCGTTGCGAAACAGGTAGCGCAACAATGGCTCGTACAGGATCGAACCATCAACCAGCACACCCCACGTCGACCGCAGTGCGCCGGGTGCGCCGCCATCCCACCGCATGATGCTAGGAAGAGCCTTGAGACGGATGTCTCCGTCGTCTGTGAAAGCATTGCCGCCTCTCCAGTCGTCCCGAGGACCCGCGTAGATGGTGACGAGGCGATTCGTAGAAGGCGACTTGGCAAACGTAGCGTACACCTTCTCGCGAGCTTCCGCGCAGTTGGGGTTCCAGTCATCCCGACCGCCCTGGCTGTCGCTGCACGTGAAAAATAGGAACAGCTCTTCCTTCGAGTCGGCTGGCTTGCGATAGAGTTCTAGATACGCCATGGTGGCGTTGTATCCGATTATCGTTTGGTGGCGCTTCTCAAATGAAACGGAGGCATTCGACTGTTGCAAGACGAGTCTTGATGCGTCAAAGCGTCTCGATTTGAACGCCAGCGGCTGCTCCAGATCAACTCGCGTTGGCTCTGCACTCGTTCTAGCCCCCGTATCCGTCGTTTTAATTGCTGCAGGCATCGCGGCTGCTTGCTGCGAAGTTCCTTCTTCGGGCACGGGCAGCTTGTCCGTATCAGTCCACAAGTGCTTCGCCACCGACGCCGTCAACGGGGTGGGCCCCTTGTTCTCCATAGCTAACGTCTCACTTGGTGCTTTTGCTGCCTTGCTCCCTTGCTCCTTGCCATCAGGCAGCGCATCAAACGCCGTCCCCTTGTGATCTTCCGTCCTCTCCGTCGCCCCTACAATCGGTATATCCCCCGCATCCTCAAGAGGGATTTTATCATCATAAGCCACCGTGTCCTGCTCTCCCGTACGTAGTCGTGGTCCTGTGGTCGCCGCGGCGTGCTCATTGTGGACCTCTTCTTCCCCGACGGCCTCCTGCACGCCCTCTCCGCCGAGCTGCTCGCGTCCGTCCTCGGCTGCTTCCTCTGCCTGGTCCTTGGCATGTTCCTGAACATCCTCTCCTTTCAGCGCGCCCATCTCCCGCAGCACCGCCATCGCCTCCTTCATCGCAGTACCGTCCCCTTTCAGCTTGCTGTGCTCCAGCTGCTGCTCCCGTTGCTCACCGAACGCGCGCGCCCACATGGTGGTGCGCACCATGAAGACGCTGTAGATGAGCACCAAGGTGACTGCCGCCACGAGCCACACGTTGCGGCGCAGCCAGATGCTCATGCCGGCTCGGCGCTGATGATATGAGCTCCTCGAAGCCATTTACGGTGAATTGTTTCGAAATGACTGCAACCTCAAGGCAACTTAACCTGACAATCTTAGCGTTAGCCAGTCCAATTATCTAGTTGGGCCGCGCCGTCCGAGGTTTGTTTCTGAAGAAGGTCTGCAGCTTGTTGGTCTCCGCATAGTCGGGCATGAACTGGTGCACGTGGATCTTGCTGGCGGGCACGTCCTTCTTGACGAAGCCCAGGAAGGGCACGCCGCGCACGGGCGCCACCTTCTCCTGGAACTCGGGCTGCTTGAACGGGTTCTTCTTCTTCTTCCACTTCTTGTACGTGTCGGCCACCATGATGCGCACCATGACGGCGTTGTCGGGCGCCGTGTAGTTGTAATAGTGCATAACAGCCACGTCCGCGCGGTCGCAGTACGGGCACCACAGGCGGCCGTTGAAAGCGTGGTAGCCCGACATGAAGAACAGGAAGAGCGGGTAGCTGTTGTCGTACGTGCCCAGGTAGTCGATCACCTCGCCGGGCGAGTGCAAGGTCAGCACCGTGTTCTTGTTGGGCTCGCCGGCCAGCGGCTTGTTGACTCTGAAAGCGTAGTCCAGCAGGTCTGGGTCCGTGCAGAAGGACTCGGTGAGCATGGTGGAGCTGTTGCCGCCGCCTTCGTAGCGCATGAGCGCAGGGATGTGGTCCAGGTAGAAGAGCTGGTTCTGCCGGAAATCGTTCATGTAGTCGGCCCAGTAAGACTGTGGTCCCACACGGATCTCCACGAGCCTGGAGCCTTGTGGCGCGCGGTTAAAGGCGTCCATCACGGGCTTCTTGGCGCGCTCGCAGTCCGGACACCAGTACTTGCCGTTCTCGTCGGCGTCGCTCATGACGAGGATGTATAGTGGGCCCTGCGCCTCCACATCGTACTCACTCACGAATTTGTGGCCGGCCTCGAAGCCCTGGAGGTGCAGCACCGAGTGACCTAGCACGCGGTTGCGCACGAGGCCCGTGCCTTCCTCGTCCTCCGAGTCGACGGACGAGCGAAGCGACACGCTCACAGAGACGAACTGGTACATGTAGGCAATAGAGATGAGAATGGTGGTGGCCAATGCCAGCTGCATGAAGCGCATGGGGCTGAGCTTGGAGCCGCCCGAGCTGCCGGACGCCTCAGCCTTCGCCATCGTCCTCAGAGTGTTTTGCACCTGATCCGTGCAGCAACGTAAAAATGCACTTATGTTGCACGAGTATCATGGTTATGTTGCGTGTGTTTTACCTTGAGCTTGCGTTGCGTTAAAGTGCAGGTTGAAGTTTAGTGCAAGTTTCGGTGGTCAGTCTTCTTTCTACTTAGAGGTTGACAGCGATCTGCACGCCGACAAGGGCGCTAGCATAGAGGAAACAGACGGCATTCAGTGCGAACTGTTCGGCCTCGCGCACTTCCGACGGTGCGCGGGAGAAGCAGGTCGCAGTGGCGGCCGAGCCCTGTAGGAGCAGCGTGGTCAGGTAGCACTGCACCCAGCGGACCCAGAAGCGCAGCGCCCAGGAGGTCAGCCCGTCGCAAATGGCAGCCAACACCACGCACTGCCGCCGCAAAGGCTCCAGCTCGTTGCGCGCCCGCTTCCATTGCCGCGTGGCTCGAGGGAAGGCGCCTGGGACGGCCAGCCAAGTGCAAGTGCAGGTGAAGACGAACTTGAGCGCGCAAGCGTTGAGCAGCGGCTGGCCCGCAGACACTTTGGCGAAGATAAATAGCAGGAAGTACGGCCAAATGGTGGAATCGTGCAGGAAGTCGCTCCAGTTCGGCTTGCTCGGGGGTTCAACAGAAACCCCCGTGTCATCCGTGCTGGCAGCATTGCGCTGAAAGGCAGCGATCCGAGTCGAGCTGCGGCGCTTTGCGAGGCGCGGGCTGCCGGTTCTTGAGCTCCTCATTCCGCTCACGCGAGGCGCTTCAGCATCTGCTATCCAATCGACTTTGGCGTCCAGGGTCAACGGGAGCGACTCCGGCAGGTTGTCGTTGCGTTGGTCGACGAAGTACCGGTCGACGATCGGCCGCAGCCACGTGTAGAAGCCACTTGGGTCAGTGTTGATGCGGCGCAGGTGCTCGTTCGAAGCACTCGGTCCGGGCTTCTTGACGTCGTGCTCGATCTTCTCGGCCTCCTTGCGGATGAGATACAGCAACAGTCCTGCCATCTTCTTGATACCGAAGTTGAGCATGGGCTTCGGAATCGCGCACTTGGGATCGATGTTGGAGACAATGCAAGTGCGAGCTTGCGTGCGACTGAGAGGCTCGATCAGGGCACGGAAGCCTTTAATCTCCATGCGCCCCGCATTCCACCCTTGCAACGTCGGAACTGGGACAGAGCTTGTCACGGACGACACGTCTACGGATCCCCCCAGCAGTAGAAGACAACGATTCTCGTAGACGGCATTGATGCCGAATGCTCGGATGACGGTGTCACGCTGCAGGAATGGGGACGAGATTGCCAAGTAGGCGGCCAGTTCAACGTGGCCCATATCCTGCAGGAGCAGCGATTGCGAGCAAAACGGCGTCCAAACGCTGTAGAGATCCACCTCGCGGATGACCGAGATGGTGTTGAAGATATCCACACCGTCTACGATGCCTTCCAGCTTAATCCACACGGAGCCATCCTCGTCAGGCTTCCACGACGTCGTCACCCCAAGCATTGTCTGGCCGAATTGCCACTCGTCGACGCCGTCTTTACTGTTGAACTCTTTCAGTGCATTAACGCCTTGATCGCGCCGCTCTTTGATATGATCCAGCAGCTCGCGTTCGTCGTGCATTGCACGCAGCACCCGGGTCTTCGCTGCTGCGATGGTCTTGTTGCCGCTGTCCGTCTCAGCTAGAAACGCCTCAAGCCGATCGATGAGGAGTGCGGCTGAGAAGATACGCTCAGTCGCCTTCAAGCGCTGCACTTGGTCCCACACCCAGTCGATATTGCCGGCCGAAACGTTGACAGAAGAGTAATCTAGCAAGTCGCCGTCCTTCGAGTTCGTCTCGGGAGTTCGCACTGCTTCAGTATCAGAGCTATGCAGCCTTCGTTGAGACGATACGCCCCTCTCACTTGCCCATTCCCGCGATGACGAGGAGCTCAGGCTCGCTGTAACGCTTGCGTCTGACGCTCGCCGCTTCTTCCTGAAGACACCGGAGAGCCGACTTGTGATCTTGTGTCGGCTCTTTGAGGTTCGTTGCTTGCTTCCGCCTACCACTGCGATCGCTGCTTTGAATGTTACGACACAGGCATCGCCACTGCGGCGCAGGAGGTGGGCGATCTCTGCGAAAGGCACGTCCAACACGTACGAATCGTTGATTTCGTAGACTAGGTAGCCCGCTGGGACCAGTACACGCTCCGTTCCTGGTTGTGGCAGCGACACCGAAGCGTGTAGCGTGGGTGTCGACTGTCGATGCTCAGAGGACGAAGAATTCACGAGAGTCGGGCTGCTACTCCGTGTCCGAGTTAACTTCGCTTGGGAATATGGAGATGTGGCTGCTGGTGCGACGAAGTTACACTTGAGAACGGCACTCACTGCTGCGTCTTCATCCAGCGGGCGTAGCGCACACAGCAAGTCGTTCTCGTCTCGAGACACGAGGCACCTCAGCACATTTTGTGGCTCCTTGAAGCGTCGATACTCAAGAGAAGCTTCCCGGTCCGGATGAGTAAAGCCCAGCGTGAGCGGACGTGGCGCACGCTGAATCTCGCTTAGCACATCCGTAAACTTGAAATCGCTCACCGAAAAACCATTCACTGACGTCACGAGGAAGCCTGGTTCGATAGGTTCTCCACACGCCGCCGCTTCACTGTCCTTTTCGCAAAAAGCTACCAGCACTTTGCTTGAAAACAGGTCAGTCTCCAAGTGGAGGCCAATCTTTTGCTTGCGGAACTGGACGGTAAAGTCGTCATCGAGAGGTGTAAGCGGCCCGCCAACGCTGTGTTGGCCGGGCTGTGAAGATACGACAGAGCTGACATGGGAAAACTCGGACACTGAGGAAGGAGTCATGACCGGCTTGGAATTTAGGCTGCTTGCCGGCGAAGAATGGTTCATATGAGCAGTAAGGTCGACATAGCTGGGCTGGACTTCCGTTGAGAGCGATCTGTGAACGAACGACGGTCGCAGACTTTGCGTTGTGGGGGGCTCACTGCGTGGAGCATCCTCAACGTCCCAGTCATCGCTCATACTGCTGTGTTCATCAGGCTTTCGATGTACCAATCCAGGTTTCCTGTTTGTGCGCTTGGTCCTAGAGAACAAGCTGCTTCGTGGCAGTGTGCTAGATCGAACAGGCTTCCTCTCCTCCGTCACTGAAGCACCAACCGCACCCTTGCTCCCCGTGGAGCTGACACTGCCCGTCACGGAAGCAGCAACTGCACTCCGATGGCGCACAACTTGGGACGGAATGCTCTGCACGCCGTTGTCGTCTAGCGTCTTGATATAGTCAGCGTACCCAGCGCAAGCTTTCCTCAGCTCCGTCATAAACGAAGGCATCATTGTGTGTAGCAGGATGTTCACCACGTAGTTCGGGATGCTGAAGTTGGTGTCGTCCTCGTACTCGAGGTGGAAGTCGCAGGAATCGTTCGAGCTCGACATACTGCGGATGCACAGCCGCAGCGTGCAGGTTTCCACCCTCACACGGACGCCATTAGCCGGCGCGTCGGCATGATGTGCCGCTTGGCACAGCATCACAAAGGCATTTTGCGTTGGGAAGAACTTGACGCGGCGTCGATACACGTAGTCTCGATTGGCCAGCGGCCACGGCAGGTTCAGAGCGAAGTACATGACGTCGCTCACGTGCTGATGCTCCACCACATGCACCGCGTGCACGTTGGTGTCCCAAGCCTTGCGGTATCGGGCGTCCATGAGCGCGTTAAAGAGCGTGTCGGCCGCGAAGGGCAACCAGCCCCTGGCATAGTAGACAGGTAGACTCGAATCCTTCTGAGTCGGCCGGAAGATCTCCACGTCCTTCTCGGCGTAGATGGGCTCCTCCAGGTTGGCCCAGACGGCGTTCTCGCCCATGTCCACAGCATCTAAACATTAGCAGCAGTAGATAAGCCAAGGAGGGACTACGAATTAGAGGAAAGATTAATGGTTTTGCCAGTCGTACCGTCGAGTTCGGTGTCGCTGAACTCGGGGTCAGAGCTGCGGTGCGCGAGCGGCGGGCGGCGGCCCAGCGCCACCACGCGTGAACTCGAGCGCGCGGCTCTTGCGGCCTCGAAGGAGCTCATGGGTGGAGTGACGTTATGCCACCGCCCGACGGAGGTTGATGCTATTTACGGGAAACTGCTCGATGTCGACCTGAACCTGCTGAAGTTGATGGGAATTGGGACAACGGATCCTTTTAGAATTTATGGTGGCCGCTTTGATATTCACTGCTCTCCTAGCGAGGTTGCACTTGGAACTTTCTCAGCGAAGAAGACCATATGCCGTGGTGCTACTGGTCTTAGTGCTCGTCACTTCGTTTGCGATGGGCGCTGTTGGCAATGGAGCCCACAAGGTTAGAAACCTAGGCTTCTCGGCGCCGTGTTCACGTAGCGACGACGCCCATAACACGGGAAAACTGGGGATCACGCGATAGATTTCGAGTGCCCAAGGTCTCGGCCTTATCTCAGCCGCGGGCTCTGGTTTGGAATCACAGGTAGCCAGCGGAGACGGTCACGGGATGTCCGGTGTTTGTGTTCAGCCTTGTAGACTGACGAATCGTGTGGGTGCCGGATGTCGAGCAAGTCACTGGCCAGATCAACTGCAGCGCCAATAGTGCCGCCATGTGTCTTGGGATCCGTGAGGCAGGTATTCCCCTCGCCCATTCTCTTTCGGCCGCTGTCGCACACTGGAGTCCATCGGTTCCAGTCGCGCGGTGGCGAAATCAGTTCGCAACTTCCACTGCGGGTGACAAGTCCTCGGAAGCAGTGCAATGGCGACTTCCAGCTCGTCGGCTTTTGTGCCAGTGTCGCTCTCACCTTCGCAAGCGTCGATACTCGAGGACATGATGAAGCAGCAGGTGCAGGATGCAATTCGTGCCCGCACCGATCAGCGCAGCAACGGTAACGCCCTCGGCTCGGACTGGCGCTTCGTGGGCTCGCTTGACCGGCTCAAGACTTTCAAGCACCAGGGAGCCGACTCGTTCAGCTCCACCTCTTCCTGGGCCACGACTCTCGAACGAAGTACAAGAGCCACAGCTTGCAATGTGAGCGACCGCATCGGTACCTCTGAAAGACACACATGGAACGATCAAAGTCGCAGCAGTAGCCGAGTTCAAAGCCGCATTGGACGACTATCCATCTCCCGTCGCACCGTTGGCGCGACTGGGGATCCGCTCGACGCGCACCCCCCTCTGCGGTCCTATCGCACTTTCGGGAGCGTGCAAGGAAATTACCGCGACATCGTGGACGTGCACTACGCTGCCAACTCTGCCGACTTCGTGCAGCAACAAAAGCTCTTGTCTCCGGTGGTAATTGACGGCGCGGTGCTGCGTACGATCCGAGCCACTAAGGACAGCTACGTCGGGATCAAGTGGCTTGCCGAGAACTCATTTGCAGGCATGCGCGACGTTTGCTTCGTCGAGATGGTGGGCTACACTACCAACACGAACGGACAGGAGATCGGTGTCGTGGCGACGGCTTCGGTGGACGTACCGGAGTGCCCCGAGCTGTCACGCTCCGTGAAGCTCACACGAGTCCGAATGAAGCGCACGATGCTCGTGATCCCATCATCGGACACACCGAAAGTGACCTCGGAAGTCTTCGTCATGGGCTCCAGCGAGTCATCGGTTGTTTCGCACGCTCAGTACCGACTGAACATGGCCGTCCTGAACGACGTTTCACTCGTAATCGACTCGCAGAACATCGCCAAGCAGACGCTGGCTTTGCAGGAGAACTGGGTGCCCGACGAGAAGCGTCCGTCTTGCAGCATTTGCAGCCGCAAGTTCCACTTCATGCACCGGCGACGACACCACTGCCGACTGTGCGGAGACGTGGTCTGCAAGACCTGCTACGTTACGCGTCCCGTGCCTGGTACAAACATGGAAAAGTCGAGTGGGTGCAAGCCTGGCGACTCGTTGGCCATTTGCCAGACCAAGTTCTGTGTGCGCTGCGTCGTGGGCCTCCGCGCTATTGACAAACGGCTCGACAAGTTCTCGCAGCAGATTTCAAAGATGTTCTCGCTGAACGTGGACTCGTGGAACGCCTCCGAGACCACATCAGATCAAGAGTCGTCCACGTCAAGCCACAGTGGTTCCTCGGTGACTTTCTTCAAGCGCGGCACGAACAAGAAACACGCGATAGATCTGGATCAACTTTACAAGTTTTCGACGCCATCACACTGGAGCGCGGAGCAGAATGAAGAAAACCCTGGCAGCACTCGTTCTACTGTTGCAGGGACCGTGGTCTTGCATGACTCCGGCGACCTGCGCCCCTCGTTATCTATTGGTCCGGCCCACTCGAACTCGTATAGCAAGCTTCGCGTATTTTCCCGTCACAGCTCGGCCGCAAGTCTTGGCAGCGAGCCTGACCTTTTCGAGGAAAAGGTGAAGCTCAACATCGACAATACCAGTCATATCGTCAAGATCTGAAGCAATCCAGACATCCAAGAGCTTCCCAGCTCGGCTTACTATTATGAGCCATCAGGGCAGTAGCTCGTCACTCTATGGGTGAAGTAGAGTGGCGTTTAGCTGAGGAATGATCGATAGTGGACGGAAGCAAGTCCACTCAATTAACTAGTAGTGGGTATCGGGAAGTTATCGATCGACGACAACCACGTTCATACATTTGGGAAAATGGCGCTCTGAGAAACTGTGGTTGTGCGGTATTGATTAAAGCCAGCATTTCGATTCAAAATAACCTTTTGAATGGCTGGGTGTGATATGGCTTGATTCCGCGCCGCGAAAAGAACGTACTAAGTATACTATGGCTTTTATTATGTTCAAATTGAGCTCGAATATACTGTACAACTCCCACGAAGACCAACTATTAATAACAAGGCATTAGCATCGCATCACCAGCCAAATTACTACTTACTGAGCACGATTTCCGTTGGTTGGTCGTCACAGGGCTCGACACTCCTTCTACCACACTCTCATTCTCAAACATAGGAAGTGTTGATTTCTATATTTGAATTTGTGACGGACTGCTGAAAACATGTACTTCAAGTACTTAAGTACTGTAAAAGCCGACCTGCTCTGATCATATGGAGAAGTACGGTTGTTGGATCCATAAAAAAGGATTATTTA
>KV730820.1:1051-14033 GCA_000500225.2 Phytophthora pinifolia
GTCGTAGTAGGGTGGAGTCGGTCTTCAAGTCGTCGACCTTCCGGTTCTCGGCGTACGTCTTGTAGCGCGTGGTACCCACCAAGTGGTTATGGCGACAAACACCATTCTTCACACTGAGCAGCCACTCACCCTCCTCATTCACGACTTGGACTACGAACCGAAAATGGCATCCAGTCCCACGAACGAACTGCTTGGGTCGCACGCCTGCCCCTCGATCCTTCGTCCGCCAACCATACGTGCAAGTGTATGTACGCTGATACGTTATCCCCTCTGAGGGCACATACGGTACGTCAAACCCTCCTCGCGCGGAGACAGTCTTGGCCAACCTCTTGTTCCGCAAGTGGCAGCTGAGAGTCACGGAGACTCGAATAATCTGCCGTGTATCGGACGCGCCCACACAGCCCAGCTCGAGTGCACTCCGTCGGGAGCATCAACAGCCACCCATCCATCTGAAACCTGGACGGTACATGGGCGCTTCCTAGTGTCCATGTCCGTGGAGTCAGAGTCCGCCGAACGTTGTGGAGAGTCCGGGGCCGCAAAACCCTTTGCGGAGCTAGATGGAGCTCCAGATGCGACATCGGATGACTCTCCTGCCGTGTGAGCCTATACATGACACGTAAGAGGACGCCGTTAAAACCACAACAACACCCTGGACAGTTATGCTCCAGCCACGCACACCTGTCTCAGCTGTAGATGGTCGGTGAAGGGGGCGCGGGTGGGGGGGCTGAGGGATCCCCAGATAGTTCACCCGGAGCGGGAGAGGCCGATGGAGCGCGCGGCGGGGACGGCGGCCTTCTTGGACTGCGCGGCGGGGACGGCGGCGGCTTCCTTCTTGGACTTTGAACCGCAAAATAAGTGGCTGTGGTGTCCTCGGAATACGGTATACCGATACCAATACAACGTTTCAATATACTAAATACATGGACATTACATATGCTATACATGGATATTACACGGATGGTAATATATAAATTACGGACCGGTTATTTTACAACCTGGACAATACATGGCAGAACGCCTGGACAATACTTACACTTGGCGCATGGACGGTAGCATTTCCGAATTTGTATTGGTAAAAATAAACTGTCATTATTTTGTGTCAATTGGGGTTTTATTGCTCAGCTCGTTTGGAGACAACGCCACAGTGGAGTGCCGAATTGTAAGCGTAGACTGCGAAATCAATCCAAACATCCCAATCGTGCTGTCGGTCCTCGTGCATGTACGTAGCGACGAGATCCTTCCACGTTCGATTGAATCGCTCCACCAATCCTATCATCTGTGGTCGGTACGGAAGGGGTTGATCTGATCCGCCTGCAACATCAATACCAATTGCTCGATAGCTTTTCCCGTGAGCTCCGGGGCTCCATCCGTCAGGATCTCACGAAAGACACCAAACTTCAGGACTACGGACTGCATCAAGAACTTGGCTACTCGTTCAGCGGTATGCTCTTTAACAGATACCGCCGCAGCATATCGAGTGACGTACTCTACTGCAGCAATGACCTAGCGTTGTCCACCGTCACTGACAGGCAACGGACCGGCGACGTCCAATACCCATCGATCACCTACATCGCCTCGTAGGCTCCGTAACGGCGGTATCACATCTCGAGGTCGAGCCTTTCAACTCCCGCACTCCAGACATCCTCGAATCCACAGCTTCACTTCACGCTGCAAATTCGGCCACCAATACATCTGGGCCACCCTCGCACACGTGTGAGTTGCTCGCAAATGACCAGCCCAAATGGAATCATGACAGTCCTTGAACACCAGTGACCACAGAGATGGCGGCAGAACCACTCGTCGACCCTGTGGTGTCTGGATCACGACAATCGTAAACGCCTCGGTGACGGGCATTCCCCGATACACGTCATCCTGCTGTACCAGCCGACTGTGCATCTGAGCCTCTCTGATCTCGTCATCCGTTAGCTGCAGCGTTTGCGTACTTCGGGCGTTAGCACCGCGTCGGTCGCGCATGGCACTCTGTCGCTCGGACATCATTAGGGCACTATGTCGCCCAATGTGATGCGTCGCCACACCGGATTTATCGCCGATTCCCGACGGCTGGCGGCCCGTTCGGCACAGCCGGTGACCCGCTGATTGGCTTCTCTGGTACCGACGTCTGCTTCACCGCCGCCTTAAACTTCTTCTTCTGAGACTTCAACTCGTATTCGCTGTCGCTGAACTCGGTAGCTTCTCTTCTCTCTCGTTTTGGCGTTGTCTTGCCCGCGGCTCCTCTGGGATCGATAGCGTCTCGTAAGGCAGCTGCTCGTTTGCGTTCCACCTGCATTGGCTCGTACCAGTACTTCCCATTCCATCGGTGCCCAAGTGGTTTATCCCACTTGCCAGAGAACTTGTTATAAATTCCTGTGGGTTGGTGAACATCGCAGCATGATCCACCTCGCTCTTCGTTGCGACGCCCCCACCTGCTCGATTCGTCGGTACTGCACTGCTGATTCCTGGGATGATAGTTGTGGGGGCCATGGTCCCTTCCATCAGGACGACGTGTCTGCTCGGTGCTGTCGCCCAGGGCTGCCCGATGTTGATCATTCCTTGGGCAACGTTCTCCATCGGATCGACAATCTTAGTAGCCTTGCGCACAGCGTCCTCGAGTGTGCGCGGCTTCGGATGTTGCTTGCGTGTCGTCTTATCCAGACATCTGTAGAACTGCGCCAAGAGAATGCGGTCCCGCACGCGATTTCTCCCAACGTCGTAGCTGCGAAATCTGCGTGCGTCTCTCCCGGCATCATGAGTCGTATGCTAACGCGCCATTCTGCGATCGACTTGTCGAGTTTCTCCCCATATCGTCGGAGGAGCGCCTTCTCAGTTTCTTCCACGTCTTGTCGCGGTCAGGCATGCACCTATGGAAATCGACCCACCAACTAGCTGCATTTTCCAGAAGCTTATTGCCCAAAATGAAGTAAAGCTCGTGCTCTGACCACTTCCCGCGTCCCGATAACTCCACTCCTGTCAACGCCAGATCGACCCGATCAATCCAGGTCGACACCGGCATATCTGGAGACGGTGTGAACGTCGGCAGATCCAAGTCCTTTACGTTCTTGCGCCTCGGACAGCTGGCAGCCCTTGTCGTCGTCTCCGCGACTCGCCCAAACCCCTCGGCGGCCGGCTGTGTCTCGTTACACTAGCCGTGGCCGATTGCGGCGTATCACGTCGTACTTGCTCATTGCCCCGCGTTGGTGGCTGTAGATTCCCTACCATCGTCGTAAGTTGCTGCAACACCATCGCCATCGCGGCCATGCTCGTCTCCAGCGTGCTAGAAGCTTCATCGTTGTTGGGCGGACTTCCCCCGTGTTCACTTTCCGTATTGTCGTTGTCGTCGTGGGGCACATTACCCGCATCCACGTCCCCAGCATTATCATCGGGATCATCGTGTCCAATGGCCGGTACTAGTGTCGCCGATATCCCATCAAAGTGTGCTTCCACGCCATCGTCGGCGACTTCGGTGAACTCGGGGGCTATCCGTTCCTCCATCTGCTGCCTCAGCGCGTGTTTGAACGGGCTCAGCCTGTCCTTCATCATCATCGTCATCGTTGTTAGAAGGGGCGGTGAAACGAGGGCTCCTTCGTGTTGTTCGATCCGGCTTATTGGACTTCGTCCTCAGGTTAGTGGTCGTCATCTTCTCGAGTCGGAGACTCCGTCGTTTGTTTACTGGCTTGCGAAGAGGCCCCTGTATGACCACCATGTAGCAGGGCTCGTGTCGCCAGCCTGTTAGCGGTTCGTATGCTCCCGTTCTACGTGCGGTGGGTCGCTCCAGTAGTCCGCCCCCGCACAACACTGAATGCCTAACAACTGTCGGACCACTGCAAAGTAGCCGGGCTTCCTCCGCCCTATTTATTTAACTTCTGCTCGTCCACTCTTCTGTTCGTCAGAACCTCTGCTCGTCCTCTGCTTCCTCCGCTCAAGCTTCTGCTCGTCGGCTACTGCTCTTCTGTTTCTGATCTGGTAGTCGGTCTGTCCGCGCTGCTGCTGCTCAACTTGTGCCTCAGCCCGCAGATTCTCAACTGGGCCCAGTACTGCGCCCTCGGGTCCTCGAATCCTGGCCCACTTCCGCGCCTTGGCTACAAGCGACCCTCCACGATAGATCCTCTCTTCATGCGGCCATCGGGAACCACTGCCAGCCGCACGTCGCCCTGATACTTCAACCTGTCGTACGGCCACTGCGATCTTACTTCTGCTACTTCGTTCCCTGTACTACCGCTGGCTGCTCTGCTTCGAACGCTCGCTTCGTCACTCTCGTCCTGCCGGCTGCTGACTTCGTCACGGCCACTCGCAGGAAACTTGGCATTGCAGTCAATCCTGCTACACAGCCACCACCTTCTCCGTTGTCTCCACGCAGTCGATTCCGGCGTCCACAAAATCTCGCAAATGATCAAACTCGTTGGATGGGAGCGACGTCACAGCATTCCACTGAACACGGTGCCGTCCACATTCATGCCGACTTTCTTGAGTCTTCCATTGAGTCTGCACATGTAGTTGAAGTGCCCTCGACCTTGCCATTATGCTTGTACTTTGCGGACTACAACTGCGCGTACAGCTGCCGCTTCGTCATAGCCTTGACTTCGTCATTGGCTGTGCACTCGTACCGGACTGCCACATTGTGGGCCCTCCTTTATGTCCATGAACTGCTGTCCCATGTCGGATGAAAAGATCAACTCCTGGAGATTCAACTGCCATCCATCGCACGCAGACTTATGCAGCGACACGGGGTTCGTGTTGTCCTTGATCGGTTGGTTCATCACCTTGTACAAGTCTTCGCCTTTCTTCCGTGCACGTATTTCCATGAGTTTCTTGTAGTATTGGAAGTTATGTCCATTCCAGCGAACCAGTCGGCCTATCTTCCCCGAGACCTCGACCTCCCTCGATGCGTCCGTCATCAGCTTGTGCATCTTGCCCTTGAAGTTCTTGCACCCCAGCGAGAACTTGGTCTCAACAACCCTGTTGGGATCCGGATGCGGGGTCGCGTCTGGGCTAGAAGGTAACATGAAGACTGAATTTGTTAGCGCTCTTCCTAGCACTTCGGGTCCAAGCTTACTGACATCGTCCCAGCTGCCTTTCCTGGGACCTTGTACATACATTCGAACACCGTACGCCCTATTTGAAGCCGCTGATCGGACAGCTGCTTCCTGTCAATCCCTCGGCGTTCAGCTCATTTCGCAAACTGCCTTGTGGATATAGGTCAGTTTATACAAATACCTACTCAGAATAAAGTGCACCACGAAAATACCGGGATCAGCTGGGTTTGTGAGTGTGATGAGGTGTACGTAATGTGGGGGTATTTTACACAACTATCAGAATCGAATTTGCACGTACAGACTCGGACCGATAGATATGACAAATGGTTTTTCAGTTCCGACTATCTAGATGTTGGTTCGGCGACTGAGACCGCCGAACGAGTTGCTCAGGAAGACGAGTCTAGCAGAAGCCGGGGAATCTACGACCTACCACTGGAAGTTATTGGCAGAGATGAAAAGTAGCTACGAATGTGCTGAGCGATCTCGGGAGCGAGAAGAGCAGAGGCAGGCTCGGTACTACAATCGCCAGGTGAGGCACCGACGCACATTCGAGATTGGTGACAGAGTGTGGATGTTTCGTCCTCCAAGGGGGTCGAAAGCTACGAAGTTTGTCCACCCGTGGGCGGGGCCCATGCGCATTGTTGATAGGGTACGACAACTTTTTGATTGAACGAAAAGACACGCGGGGAAGCGCGAGCAATTTATAGCTCACGTGTCCTTCCTCGTGACCTATCATCAACCGACGGCGCTATTGAAGAAAGCAGCGGCTGACCTGGAAGCACAGCTGGAATATGAAGGCCAGATCGAACGCGAAGCTGATGTCGAGACGACAGGAACGACTGCTGGAGCAACGACAGCGGTTGTGCATGCAGTCACGTCTAATCGCGCTGGAAAACGACCGCGAAAAACAGCGAGCCGCCAAGGTGCCTGGGGGCGACAGAGTGAAAAGCTGGTGGAGTTGCGACGTCGGCGACGACGTAATAAGGCTGGGCATTACGTGTTGGAGTACGAGTTGCAGCCTCTCTAACCGACACCCGGCCCACCGAATGGGGATAAGCGCTGGGTTGCAATCTCCGAGTACGATGCCCTGCTCGAAGACGACAGAGCCGTGGAAGACTCTGGGTTTGAAGAAGGCGTGTAGCAGGACTGACTGCAATGCCAAGTTTCCTGCGAGTGGCCGTGACGAAGTCAGCAGCCGGCAGGACGAGAGTGACGAAGCGAGCGTTCGAAGCAGAGCAGCCAGCGGTAGTACAGGGAACGAAGTAGCAGAAGTAAGATCGCAGTGGCCGTACGACAGGTTGAAGTATCAGGGCGACGTGCGGCTGGCAGTGGTTCCCGATGGCCGCATGAAGAGAGGATCTATCGTGGAGGGTCGCTTGTAGCCAAGGCGCGGAAGTGGGCCAGGATTCGAGGACCCGAGGGCGCAGTACTGGGCCCAGTTGAGAATCTGCGGGCTGAGGCACAAGTTGAGCAGCAGCAGCGCGGACAGACCGACTACCAGATCAGAAACAGAAGAGCAGTAGCCGACGAGCAGAAGCTTGAGCGGAGGAAGCAGAGGACGAGCAGAGGTTCTGACGAACAGAAGAGTGGACGAGCAGAAGTTAAATAAATAGGGCGGAGGAAGCCCGGCTACTTTGCAGTGGTCCGACAGTTGTTAGGCATTCAGTGTTGTGCGGGGGCGGACTACTGGAGCGACCCACCGCACGTAGAACGGGAGCATACGAACCGCTAACAGGCTGGCGACACGAGACCTGCTACAGCAGTGACCTTCGACAAGGCCAACCAGCCCGACGAGCAGTTACTTCGGTCGTTTGGTGCCAAATTGTCCTCTGGTCGGCAGAACAAGGGTGGAGGATGAGGACAAGGCAAGGGTGGAAGCGAGAAATTAGACTCTAAAGGACAAGGAAAGTCTCGCTCGTGTTTCGTGTGCGGCAGCACCAACCATTCAAAGCAAGTTGTTCGGATAGAGCGAAGAAGCAGGGTGGTGCCGAGGACAGTGAACATAAGCGGACACTGCACGCTTCGCCAGAATGGCAACACGTCATAGGTTGCGGCGCTGTGACGACAAGGTCGTCGCGGAAGGCGTGGTGACGGTCATCGCGATTTCCAGAGTCTCATAGAGATGAATCTGGGGGTGATCTAGAGGCTGAGGTTGCGGAAGTGCACCGATCAGAAGACCACTTTAAAAGTGGACATGGTCACTTTCACCACCATTAGCTTAGAAGTGACCCATTTCCCCGACAGGATGTGGGAAAAGTGGAATGTGTTGAAAAACAGTCCTCCTCTATCATCTACGAAGTATGACCTGCCAATCTTTGCCATTGCTTGCAGTGATAAATTATGGGTGTGTTAGGAAAAACACTTGCTAGTCCTCCACAAAAACGCGCTAGTGTCGGGAACCGCGTATTGTCCCGGTCACCAAACCTTGGAAGGAGTTTGACGTATAATATCGTTGTTTTCCCGAAGGAAAATCTATAGCAATAGTCAGATACAAGGGGTAAAACCATGCGTAGATTCCGATTTTGCCGCCGTTTTTTGCGATTTCGAAGTCCTTCCTGTTCGTTTCGGCAGTAGAAACAGACATCTGTATCTGGCATTATTATTTGCATTGGCAGGACTGCCACCTATGCACTGTTCATTGGTGTGATTGGTCGGATTGAGATAAAAGCCGAAGATGAACAATCCGGTTGGATAAAATACCAGGTTCAACCAGATTCCGGTGTCGCAATCGTGCAGATCAAATATCGTCTAATAGAATATAGAATTGGTTATGGACGGGACGACGAGTCACACACTCAATCACATTCACTGTCGTCGCCAGAGCCATCAGCACTCTCGTTCCTGTCCGACATAAGCTCGCACTCGTCAGCCCTATGCATGTAGTCCCTCTCGTACTTTTGTGCGTGAGCATACGCATTTGTCGACGTAGACGATTCTAGCGACGCAAATCCAGCGTCAATTTTGCGCCGCAGCTCGATCATATCAGATGCTAGGTCGACCGCGATCTGGCCCTTGATGTAGGCCCATATCAGTTCGATGGGCAGAAAAATTAATAGAATATAAGAACTAGAAGCTGTGGGTGGTAAGGAGGCATAAAATACACCAAGTGACCGTGCGCGACAGCGATTTCAGTGGCTTTATATATCGCGCATCATCAATTCCGTCTTCGTGTTGTTTGAGTCGTACCAAAACTCTACCACAAGTGAATAACACAAAAGTTAAAAACAAAATACTCCAAAAAGGTACAATAATCACAAATCTTTTTCTTCCAGCCCAGCCTGAACAATCGCTTTTAATGCTCTGGAGTTTGGGGCAGCATTGGTCTGGTTCTTGTGATAACTTGTGCCGTCCATGTGAATTTTTCAGGGCTTCGCAGTCAATACAGCACTCAGATTTGCAAACCGCCTTTCAAACAGTCCGTTTTGAAGTTGCCGTGGTAATCATCGTTGTGCTTGCGTTTGAAATTGGATTGCCAGACCTCACGAGACTCTTCAACAAGATCACCCACAATGACATTCTTTCACGGCGGATCATATAATACAGAACCTTGTACAGAGAATTTAAGAGATAATGTACAACAAATATTTCAAAATAAACAAAATGTGTCGCTCTTTTTAAACCGCAACTTATCTTGATCGACCCATGAGAGCTTCGCAACGTGGTGGAGGCGGCAAAAGGTTTCATCAAGAAACACTTCCGGGCGCACGGGGAAGTTCCTGCGGTTGAGATTGGCCAACTTTTTCTTTAAATATTGCGTTCGAAATGCAACATTTACCGTCGATTCCGCTAGAAGATTGCGTGATTTCCAGCATGCCCATGCGTCGAAGCATGCGCCGCAACGAACGCACTGAAATAGTGCTCTTCTCTCAGCCTTTTTGCCAGCTTTGGTGCTGCTGCTACGGGCTTGCCACTCTTGTTCATCTCGGCGACCAGCCCCTGCACAAACGGATGCAAAGACTCACCAACGGTCCGTGGTCTACCAGATGGTTTATTGTCCTTCATCTAGCATATAGCACAAGTTGATTTCAGCGAAATGTGGTTCGGTTATAAAACAGACAATACAGCAACTGAACCCTACCGAGGCGAGCTTTGGGTCGTGAAGCTTTTCCCAGTGACCTCATTTAGCTGAAACGGTGCATGTTGCGAATCGTGGACATGATTGCGTACTTATCATTTCCGTTGGGTTAGCAGCCATTTGGTGAGTATGTACTCGTATCCAAGCATTTTTCATCAGCCGATAATTTCTTACCGGCCGGCATTTTGGAAATGAGCGCCACACTCGGAAGAACGCGGTGCATGCATAATTATATATGTTTCGTTTTAGGCCTTGTATGGGTTGCACCGGACCGGACGTGAGTATAATTCGGAGCTAAATCAGTGGTTCCTGGATCGAGGATACCAGCGCTCACTCACTTGAAGCCCTGTCTGCACTTCAAGTTTGAAGGAGAGACGATCGTGTATGTGTTGAGACATACTAGTGGCGACCAACGACAAGTATGTCCGTCTTTGCTCGTCAACGAAGCGTAACGTGTCTAGGTCGAGCTCATCAACAGGAGACGACTCAGTAGGCTCCAACCTCTCCACTGACGATCAAACCAGGCGTCTCCGGGTCGGGTATTATCCAAGAAGCCACATCCTCGTTGGGAGCGAGGTCTTCATCTACGTAGGGGAGGTTTGCATTGACACCATGCTCCACCCAATTCGATGAGACCAGGGGCCGGGACGATCTCATTACTTTAGTCAAGTCAAGACCCACCAGCCAGCACTTCTGAATTGATACCGTACGTGGTGCCGCTCCCCGACCTTCAACTGCGTTGTCCGAGTCGTTGAAGCTCAGCCATCATCAAGACGACTCTCGCCTTCGGAAGGAGTCGAGAGAGACCGTCCTTCGACGGGTCCACGTAGAGCTTGAAGCGCTTCGAGAAGTCAGGATACACCAGATTAGGAAGGTTCTACGAGCCGTCTCTTCAGCTGCAAGAAGGCCGCGAGGCGCCCTTTCCCGAATACGTCCAGGATGGCGTCAACTGATAGCTGTACTTCACCGTGATAGCGTTAAAGCAACAATAATCGATGCAAAATCGTCGGGCTTAAGGATCATCAGCACTGGACTGTCCCACGGGCTAGTAGAAGGCCGAATGCGTCGCAAACGCTGGTATTGCTGAATATCGGCTTCCATCACATCACCTTCAGCTATAGAGTCTCTGTTTGATAATTGATAATTCCAGCAGATCCGTTCTGCCAGCCGGGGTACTTGTATTTGGGAGAGCGTGGGTGCATGTCGGCGTTCAATGCTCTGAATTACGCCTTCGGATGGACTCAGTTGGTTCCGCATGGAAGCGCTTCACCCAGACTTGGCGGCAAGGCAACAGCAACCAGGAACACTAATGTATCTCATCTACGACCGTGCTCGACAAGGCCCTGGAGAGCGTGCGAACGAGCGCAGACAAGCGTTCCCGCGAAGAACTGGTCAGCCGTAAAGAAGATATTCCAGGACGCCCGGGATATGGACGACGATCAAAGTGGTAAGCACAGATATCTTGAGGAGCATGCGCAGAGCCCCCCCNNNCCCCTGCACGTTTACGAATATGATTACGACATCAAGTGGCCCCACAGAACGCGAAACTACACAAGCGCTTACCGAGGACGCCAAGCGAGTCGTCGGAGAGAGTGTCGAGTACCCGGGTGGAACGGCTCCCTGCCAGCCGGCAAGCCTGGTGTGATGGTGGACGGATCGGGCTGCATGGAGCACCTCGTTTGTCACGCCGGTTCCGTCAGCGATCGCATCGGATTGCTGTTTCCCGAATAATGGAATAATGGCGCTAGTTCGCGGTTGAAGCGCGGAGCGTTAGGAGCTGAGATTTGACAACCAAATACTGACGGACGGCAGGACGACCAATATGGCATTTGCGCTGCGCGAGCGAAGGGGTGCCGCTTTACGGGCTCGGTTGGAGTCATGACCACGGGGAGCAAAGTGCGCTGCCGACCCGCAAGTTGTGAGCTCGGTCGTAAATCTTCGTTAAACCAGCCTATTCAAGAACGCTAGCAAGGTTCTGGCCTTCCCCGTCTTCACACCAACCGGCTATGCTTCCGCCCGATATTTCAACCAATAAGATTGATTGTGGCTGGCGAGGGAAAAAATATAAAGGAACTGGTTAGCGTCACCGAGTACAATCGCATTTAAACGACATGCTACTGTAATGAAGATATAAATTACTCTGAATAAATTTCAACCTGTAAGATTCAGAAAACCAGAATTCTGAAAAGTGACACCCCCTCTCCCCCTTTCACCCATCCCGAAAATCCACACAGCCGTTCATTTCGCAAAACCGCCCGCCGGACGCCACACTTGTAGCGACCGGAGGGGGAATGTCGGCTCGGTAAGTGAATACACGCGCGCTGTCGAACTGCGCAACGAAGGTCTGTACTGATCTCTACTCTGTCATAGCATGAGCGACAGCGAGCACGAAGATCAAGCTCAACCTGGTAGTCTCTGGGTGTGTCCTCCTGTTGATGTAGAGTGGCATAAAGACTGGGATGGGTTTCGCGCCTACATCGAGCAGTATCAAGAAGCCACGCACCAGATATTCAGGCAGCGCACGTCGACATCGGTGCAGAAGCGGAATCGAGAGATTGGGGGCCGTGTTTCTCGAGCGGACGCTACACCTCCACTTGACGCCGGTACTGATGATGGTTGTGGGCTACCAGAGCGCCTGATTCCAGAAAAATTCAATAACTTCTGGATAAAGCTTGTGTGTACACATGGGTGGGCGCGAAAGAGCCGTGGGAATGGGATTCGCAAGACGTTCTTCGACAGGTCCACATGATGTAAGGCGAACATCAAGGCAGCTGTTGCGTGGAACGACCAGGAAGGCGCCAAAATGTTCATGGTGCGGGTTACTGGTTTTGATGTCGGTCACAATCACAGCGTGTCGAAAGCCACATACGAGAACCACGCATCGAACCGCCGCGTTGAAGACCCCGAAGTTCTTGCATTCGTGGACGAGCTTCAGGCAGCTGGATCTAAGCCAAAACTGATTATGCAGTATCTACGGAAGAAGACGGGTACGCTATTGATGCTGTCGTGCTCGAGGTTTTGTTCTGATCTTACTATATCGATGCTGATTGCAGGAAAGCATGTGACCTTGCGAGATGTCCACAACATGGTGGCGAAAATGAAGGAGAAGAGGAAAGGAGGAGCCACGACGGAGGAACGACTGGAAGCGGTCTTGCGAGAGCTTTGTGAGACTCGGGGTAATCGTGCGACTGTGTATGTGGATGACAATAAGACAGCCCAGACTATAACGATGCAGACGCGTCAAATGCGTCGTTGGTTCAACGCATTTCCTGAAGTTCTGTTGGTCGACGCAACGCACAACACGAACGAATCACGCTACAAGCTCTTCTCGTTCATGGTGAACGACGTGTACGGTCATGTAAGTTAATGTAGCTGGTCTTGCATAATGTGTGCCTCGAGCTACACTTCGAGTGACTTTGGTACAGTTCAAGTACCTAGAGGCACAAATTGGCACTTAGTGTGCATCTGTACTTACATGGTGTGCTCGCTTGTGTTGGTAGGGTCAGTACGTACACCACAGTCTGATGGAAAATGAGAGTAGGGAATGCCTCTCGGATGATATACGGTCATTCAAGTCTCAGAACCCGTCCTGGGAGAAAATCAAGGTCATCGTGATTGATAAGGACATGGGAGAGTTGGACTTGCTCGAAAAGGAGTTCAAAGGGGTGAAAGTTATCCTGTGTCACTTTCAYTTGAAGAAGTATATCCGTTCCGAGATGACGAAGAGTGAATATGGTGGCCCGACAAGTTTCGATAAAGATCAAGTTGAAGATGCTGTCGACCTCATGCGATTGGCGCCAACCGCGAAGGAGTACACCAAGTACTTGAAGTACTTATACTTCCTACTGGACGACGTGCACTTGAAGGAGAGTGATGA